>JAJSRW010000652.1:37500-52190 GCA_022414725.1 Microglena sp. YARC
AGGGGGGGGGGGGGGGGCACTGAGGTGCCCATGGGGGTACCTTGGATCTGTTTGTAGAAAGGACCTTTGGAATTGAGAATGTTGTTATCCATCACAATGTGCAGGAAATGTAGCAAACATTCTCCAAAGGCATGGGTAAAGAAGGCCCCAATGTTATCTCAGGCTTGTTGGTGGCTTATTTAGGGATAGACAGAAACTACTATCAGCTAGCACCACTAGTTCAGTGGGAAGAGCCCTTCCGCCAGCAAGCACCGCTTATTTAGTGGATATAGCCCCTCCACCAGCTAGTACCGCTACTTTAGTGGGTAGAGTCCCTCAACCAGCTAGCACCACTAATTTAGTGGATATAGCCCCTCCACCAGCAAGCACCATTTATTGAGTGGTCTGAGCCCCTTCACCAGCTAGCACCGCTACTTTAGTGGGTCGAGCCCCTCCACCAGCTAGCACTGCTACTTTAGTGGGTAGAGCCCCTCCACCAGCTAGCACTGCTACTTTAGTGGGTCGAGCCCCTTCACCAGCTAGCTCCGCTAATTAAGTGGATAGAGCCCCTCCACCAGCTAGCACCGCTTATTAGTGGGTAGCCCCTTGAGTGACAGGGGAGTGCATTGAAAGTAAAGCTCGATTTTAGTGCGCCCCTTCGATGGCGTTTGCGTTTTCCCTTCCAAAATTGCTTTCGCATTCGTTTCCCTACCATCAACTTAGTTTTGTCTGAACTTAATTTCATCACGGTTCAGTCCACGATGACGATATGGTTCGCTACACGTTATAAATCTCCCATGCCAGAGCAGCGGAGCACGAAGCAGCCTTGATCAATTGCAAACCCATTGTGTTGTATCCGTCTGTCAGCACGTGAGGTATTATATTGCATGCATGTGGGGTATGAACCATGTGTGTTTTGTATGCATCTGCCTGCATGTGAGATTGTGTGTAGTAGATGTGTGTGTTGCATCCTATTGCATGCATGTGGGATGTGAGGTGTGTACTATGTGTGTGTTGTACGATTTTGTCAGTCTGTCTGTATGGGCATGCATGCATGCATGCATGTATGTTCGAGCATGCATATATGTATGGGCATGCATGCACTTATGGGCAGGCAGGCATGTACGTATGGGCATGCATGCATGTTCGTATGTATGTATGTATGTATGGGCAGGCAGGCATGTATGTGTGGGCATGCATGTTTGTATAGGCAGGCATGCATGTATGTTAGAGCATGCATATATGTATGTATGGGCATGCATGCATGCATGTATGGGCAGGCAGGTATGCCCATGTGCAACCCGTATGCACGCAATAGAATACCTCACATGCAGACAGACCGATACAACACATTGGATTTGCAATTGGTCGAGGCTGCTCCGTGCTCCGCTGTGCTGGCATGGGAGAGTTATGAGGCGTAAGCAACCATATCGCCTACGTGGACTGAACCGTGACAAGACTAAGTTCAGACAAAACTAACTTGACGGAAGGAAATCAAATACGAACGCAAATTTGAAAGGGAATCGCAGTCGCCATTGAAGGGGCTCACTACAATCTAGCGTTACCTTAGATGCACTCTCCTATCAGTCGAGGGATTACCCGCTAAATGAGCGGGTGTTTGTTGGCCAAGGTGCTACCCACTAAATTAGCGGTGCTAGCTGGTGGAGGGTCTCTACCCACTCAATAAGGGGTGCCTGCTGGCAGAGGCTCTATCCACTTCAGGGTGCTACCCACTTCACGGTGCTAGCTGGTGGAGGGTCTCTACCCACTCAATTAGGGGTGCCTGCTGGCAGAGGCTCTACCCACTTCAGGGTGCTACCCACTTCACGGTGCTAGCTGGTGGAGGGTCTCTACCCACTCAATTAGGGGTGCCTGCTGGCAGAGGCTCTACCCACTACAGGGTGCTACCCACTTCACGGTGCTAGCTGGTGGAGGGTCTCTACCCACTCAATTAGGGGTGCCTGCTGGCAGAGGCTCTACCCACTTCAGGGTGCTACCCACTTCACAGTGCTAGCTGGTGGAGGGTCTCTACCCACTCAATTAGGGGTGCCTGCTGGCAGAGCCGCTCTACCCACTTCAGGGTGCTACCCACTTCACGGTGCTAGCTGGTGGAGGGTCTCTACCCACTCAATAAGGGGTGCCTGCTGGCAGAGCCGCTCTACCAGCTAAATTATTTTGCTTGCTAGCAGAGGCTCTACCCACTTCATTAGGGGTGCTTATAGGAAGAGAGGCTACCCACTTCATTAGGGGTGCTCATAGGATGAGAGGCTACCGACTAAATAAGGGGTGCTTATAGGAAGAGAGGCTAACCACTAAATTAGGGGTGCTTCCTGTCAGAGGGGCTACCCATTAAATTAGGGGTGCTTATAGAAAGAGTGGCTACCCGCTAAAGTAGTAGGTCCCTTATGAAACAACTTAGTTGCAACCTGAGGTGATCCGACCAGACCCTACCCCACCCAACCCCAAGGGCACCCGACCCCACCCTGCCCGACCCCAAGGGCAGAGCAGCGAAGTCGTTGGAAGACATAAATCAATATATGCCTCGGTCACACACCAAGCGAAGGGCAGGGCAGTCTCAGCTCAATCAAGACTAGGAATCCTCCTAGGCCAGTGAGATAAACCAAGCAAGAGATCTGACCCCATCCTTTGAATAGCAGCCTGCAAGCAAGTATCAGCAGGGTACACTAAGTATGAATGTTTTTTAGTGTTGGTGTTGGTGCTTGTATTTTGTAGCCCTAGTTAGCCCTAGCAGCCTTGTTGTTTTCACCCTGGCAGCACACATCACCCTGGCAGCCACCCTAGCAGCCTCGTTGTTTTCACCCTGGCAGCACACATCACCCTGGCAGCCACCCTAGCAGCCTTGTTGTTTTCACCATGGCAGAAAATAAACACTGCAACCACTTTCACGCTCCAGTGCAAGGGCTCCTTCTTACAAGGGCAGCATGTATGTATGGGCATGCCAGTACTAGGGCAGCCCAAGGGCAGCAAAAATAAATGCTACTCACTAGGGCTGATACTCCGAGTCATCGCCGCAGCGAGGGGTCTCAATAGTAACCTTGCTCCCACCTCAACGCGAATATGGCATGAGCCTCGGCCATTACGGCCTTCATCTTCTGATTTGCGGCATGGACCTCGGCCTGCACGATGGGGTCCCGGGCACGAATGATACGCCGGACTGTGTCCTGGTCAGAGTACACGGTGGGCTCGTCAGAGTACATTGCTCTGCTGGCCTTGACCTTCTGGCAGGCCTGGGCCTTCACCTGCTGGCAGGCCTGGGCCTCGGCCTGGATGGTGGGGTCCCAGACATCAACTTTGCCTGCTACAAAGTCAACCCAGCCTATGCAGACACCCTGGCAGACACCCTGGCAGGCACCAGCACCCTCGCAGGACGCAGTCACCTTGGCAGCTCCAGATTGTAAGAAGCGTCCCAAGTTAGTGTTCTTCCACTTATCTGAGAGTCTACCGTTCTGCTGGATGGGGGGCTGCTGGAAGGTGGTCCGCTGGACGGAGGCCTGCTCGCCACCGTTCTGCTGGAAGGGGGCTGCTGGGTGGGGGGCTGCTGGATGGTTGTCCGCGGGATGGGGGCCTGCTGGATGGTGGTCTGATGGATGGTGGCCTGCTCGCCACCGTTCTGCTGGATGGGGGGCTGCTGGGTGGGGGGCTGCTGGATGGTGGTCCGCGGGATGGGGGCCTGCTGGATGGGGGTCTGATGGATGGTGGCCTGCTCGCAACCGTTCTGCTGGATGGGGGGCTGCTGGGTGGGGGGCTGCTGAATGGTGGTCTGCTGAATGGTGGTCTGCTGGATGGGGGCCTGCTCGCCACCGTTCTGCTGGATGGGGGGCTGCTGGGTGGGGGGCTGCTGGGTGGGAGGCTGCTGAATGGTGGTCTGCTGGATGGGGGCCTGCTCGCCACCGTTCTGCTGGATGGGGGGCTGCTGGGTGGGGGGCTGCTGGGTGGGGGGCTGCTGAATGGTGGTCTGCTGGATGGGGGCCTGCTCGCCACCGTTCTGCTGGATGGGGGGCTGCTGGGTGGGGGGCTGCTGGGTGGGGGCTGCTGGGTGGGGGCTGCTGGATGGGGGGCTGCTGGATGGTGGGGTCCCAGACATCAACTTTGCCTGCTACAAAGTCAACCCAGCCTATGCAGACACCCTGGCAGACACCCTGGCAGGCGCCGGCACCCTCGCAGGACGCAGTCACCTTGGCAGCTCCAGATTGTAAGAAGCGTCCCAAGTTAGTGTTCTTCCACTTATCTGAGAGTCTACCGTTCTGCTGGATGGGGGGCTGCTGGAAGGTGGTCCGCTGGACGGAGGCCTGCTCGCCACCGTTCTGCTGGAAGGGGGGCTGCTGGGTGGGGGGCTGCTGGATGGTTGTCCGCGGGATGGGGGCCTGCTGGATGGTGGTCTGATGGATGGTGGCCTGCTCGCCACCGTTCTGCTGAAAGGGGGGCTGCTGGGTGGGGGGCTGCTGGATGGTGGTCTGCGGGATGGGGGCCTTCTGGATGGTGGTCTGATGGATGGTGGCCTGCTTGCCACCGTTCTGCTGGATGGGGGGCTGCTGTGTGGGGGGCTGCTGGATGGGGGGCTGCTGGGTGAAGGGCTGCTGGGTGGGGGGCTGCTGGATGGTGGGGTCCCAGACATCAACTTTGCCTGCTACAAAGTCAACCCAGCCTATGCAGACACCCTGGCAGACACCCTGGCAGGCACCGGCACCCTCGCAGGACGCAGTCACCTTGGCAGCTCCAGATTGTAAGAAGCGTCCCAAGTTAGTGTTTATTCCACTTAGCTGGGAGTCCACCGTTCTGCTGGAAGGGGGCTGCCGGGTGGGGGGCTGCTGAATGGTGGTCCGCTGGATGTGGGCCTGCTCGCCACTGTTCTGCTGGATGGGGGGCTGCTGGATGGGGGCCTGATCGCCACTGTCATGCTGGATGGGGGGCTGCTGGTGGGGGGCTGCTGAATGGTGGTCCGCTGGATGTGGGCCTGCTCGCCACCGTTCTGCTGGATGGGGGGCTGCTGGATGGGGGCCTGCTCGCCACTGTCATGCTGGATGGGGGGCTGCTTGACCTTGGCTGGCTTGTTGTCTTGGTCCCTACCCTTGAGGGTGTCCTGACCCATGACATTGCCTTTGCCTGCTCTAGAAACGTTCTCCGCCACCATCACCTCTAAGCCGGTCTGGAAGGATACACTGGCCCCCATCACCTCAGGGTCGGTCTGGCAGGCCACATTGGCCCCCATCACCTTTTCTCTCCCTGCAGCTACACTGGAAGACTCCTTCTCAAATTCTTCCCTGGCATCCTCGGCATCCCCCCTAGACAACTCCGCCTCGAGCTTCATGATCTTGTAGCCCTTCTCCTCGATTTCATCGCTCTGCATTTTGATGCGGTTGTCTGTCACTGCATTGCTATCTTTGATCATCTTTTGAAGACGCTGGACATCCGCAACACTTGCATCCTTGCTCTCTTGGAGCTGCTGCATCTGTGCAATCGCTTGGGCAAACTTCTTCTCCAGCTCGTCCAGGGCCAAGGTTGTATTCCCCCATTGTTCCAGGAACAGAAAGGTGTTGTTTGCCTGTACCGCATAGTCGTCCTTGAACTTTTGGAGAGGAAAATTCTCCAAAGCGTGAATCTGGATCACATTAAACAGCTGCCCCCTCATCATTGCCGACAGGACCCTGCCCTCCTCGAGGTGCTGGAGAAGCGTTTCGCTTGCATTGTTGCTCTCTTGGAGCTCCTCCACCTCTGCAGCTGCCCCGGCCAACTTCTCCTCCACGTCCTTCAGCTCCACGCAGGTATTCGTCCATCCAACCCTGATTTGAAAGGTGTCCCTTTTCTGTGCTGCAATGTCCTCCTGGAGCTGCTGGATCATATTTTGCAGCTCCTTCCTCTTCTGACCGTCCTCAACCCTGCCCTCCTTGAGCTGCTGCATAACCGTAGCCATCACACACCTGTTCTTCTCTAGGAGCTGATAGGTAGGCTCTCGCAGCTCCTTCATCTTCACACCCTCCTGGACCCTGCTCTCCTCGAGCTGCTTGAACTGCTGGATAGCAATATCCATCTCCCTGTTCCTCTCTAGGAGCTGATGGTTAGCCTCTTGCAGCTCCTCTCTCTCCGCACCCTCCTGGACCCTGCTCTCCTTGAGCTGCCCCAACTGCTGGATAGCAATATCCATCTCCCTGTTCCTCTCTAGGAGCTGATGGTTAGCCTCTTGCAGCTCCTCTCTCTCCGCACCCTCCTGGACCCTGCTCTCCTTGAGCTGCTCCAACTGCTGGATAGCAATATCCATCTCCCTGTTCCTCTCTAGGAGCTGCTGGTTAGCCTCTTGCAGCTCCTCTCTCTCCGCACCCTCCTGGAACCTGCTCTCCTTGAGCTGCTCCAACTGCTGGATAGCAATATCCATCTCCCTTTCCTCTCTAGGAGCTGATGGTTAGCCTCTTGCAGCTCCTCTCTCTCCGCACCCTCCTGGACCCTGCTCTCCTTGAGCTGCTCCAACTGCTGGATAGCAATATCCATCTCCCTGTTCCTCTCCAGGAGCTGATGGTTAGCCTCTTGCAGCTCCTCTCTCTCCGCACCCTCCTGGACCCTGCCCTCCTCGAGCTGCTGGATAGTTCTACCCATCCCTCTGATCGTCTCTTGGAGCTGCATTATTTCTTTGGCAGATGCCTTGTCCAAATCCTCATCTGCCTTCACCTTAGAGCTAGTCTGGCAACAGGCATTGTGCATCACCATACTAGCCGCTGGCACAGCAACCGCATCCTCCAGCTTCTCTGTTGGGCCCATGGCCTGGCTCTGGGGTGCTGCGACAGTGACGGCCTCCACCTGCACAGTCGTTGCAGTGGCCTGGCTCTGGGGTGTAGCAACAGCAGATCCCGATCACGAGGCAGGGGAAGATGGAGTGGTCAAGGACACGACTGACACCACTCCAGGCTTGATCTGGCTTTCTGCAGAGTTGGCAGCGTTCATCACGGCTTTGACTTGAAGCAGCTTGACATCAGCCACAGCCCGTGCCGCTTCTGGATCCAGTCTCTGCATCTGTGAGCAAGGCATGCAGGAAGGAAAGAAGGGAGGTGGGAATTCAAACTTAGGTGCGTGCAGTTTGGTCGTCGGTGGGGAATGGGAGGCATGACCGCCATGCGTGAAGCAGATTTCGACCAAATGACCGACCTTATGTAATGAAGAGTGATAACAACACAACACTGAACATGACTAACCTCGGAAAGGTCCGTGAGGCATCATTGTTTTCAATACTAAAAGATATTAATCCGGCATGCCTAGCTTCACTACTGAACCCGACCTAGGATGCTAACTAAATGATCGTCAAAGAGGTGGCATCAAAACTATTACCTACCATAGGTTGCATAGTATGCAACATGGATGAGTGCTGTAGAGTAGTGAATGGATATCAATAATACTTCATCGTAGTTATTATCAATACAGTTTGCATTCCGGTACATTGTGAGATGTGTGGTGGTTGGTGGCAAAAGAGTTCCGTATAAGATGAGATGCAATGGAATGCTCTTGACAAGCAGAGTTTGCATATCACATGAGGGAATTTATTGTATAAATTGAGAATAGGACCAGAGACAGTTGCTAACAATTTACCTGGCTGCTACAGGGGCTATAATGGCGTGGCATGTGCAGTATGCCAGGAGACAGTTGCTAATAATTTACCTGGCTGCCATTGAGCAAGATTGACTTAGAAAACTTTGGTGAAGGCATCTCTAAAATAATGGACATTGACTGGAAATCCCTGAGTACAGTGAACCCCAGGAATCTTGGTGATGACCAAGGAATCGGTATTACAACTATTGTATATGAGAATTGGATGATGTCAGAGGATAGAAACCATAGTTCAACATACACTAACTTATTAAATAATAGGGATGATATTGAATGCATAGCAAGACTACGTCTTTGAGCTCACCACTTAAATGTTGAATCAGAAAGGAGTACCTCTCGTTCTGGCAGAATTTGAAGGAGCTGTAATATGGTGGTTGGCGGTAGAGGAGCGGTCGAAGATGAAACGCATTTCATATTAGAATGCCGTTATACGGGGGGCTGTCCGACTCGCTTTGCAGCTCTAGCTCCGGGCATGATTCCTTCAATTCTTTGGGCGAGAGACAGCCTGAAAAGAAGACGACGAGCTTCTTATAGTTTAACTTCATGCTGCTCCAATGGATGCGTACTGTTAGGGGATTCTACTTGTTTAGATTCAGAGTTTCTCGAAGCAGGGGATAGAATCGCCAGTTCTGGACGATAATAACCAGGGGCAAGTGGCCCCTGATAATAACAGCCTGTTGGGCAAGTAGCTGGCGCGCCAGCTGGCGGGGGAGGCTTACGTCAGCGGGCTTACGTCATTCGGGGTGGCGGGCGCGGACAGGTCATTCTCCCTGACTTGTTAGGTCACAGGTTGACACGACAGGTGGACAGGTCAGTTAGGTCGTTAGCCTGGCCACGGGCCAAACAACTTTCGAATTCCGACATGTCTGGTAAACTGCGAGAGAAACCAGGATCGTAGTTGTGGCTCCGACAATAATATCTCTTGTCCCGAAATCTTTTAAATATCTCACGTGCCTTGCGCGTGCGCGGCAATTTTGCTCAGGGTCTGGATGAAGGATGGCCTTGAAACCTAAGGCAGGCCCGGATCAGATACGCATGCATGTCGGAGGTTCATGTCAGAGGGTTGCAACCCTAGGGGGAAAGCCTTCGTCCGGGAGCTTCTTACGTAATGGGGGGGGCGCCACGACCCCTCACCGAATCTACCCTGGAGGATCGCTTATCTCCTGGCGTTTTAAGTTTCGCAGCAATTTTTAAGTCTCGGCCCAAATCAGTTGTGCCAGCTCGCGAGGTAGCAACAGAACGGGGCTTGCGATTCATTGCTTCCTTCATTATTCCTAAGGTGTTGCCTTCCATGCTATTAGAATTGACACCCTTTCCTAGACTCTAGTAGAAAGCCCCATACAGGCTCAGCCTGATTGGTGGCAGCAGGGGCAGGTTTCGTCGCTCCATGGCAGCCACATCAGGCTGTGTTGCCTCAGCGGCAGCAGACACTGCAGCCGTCGCACACGATGCCGCTGTTTATTCGGCGCGGTTGTTGGATTGCTTGGATGCGGACACTCAAGAACAGCTTTTATATGTCAAAGAGCACGCGCGGCAGACCAGAACAGGGATCGGGCATCATCCCGTTTGAAGCTCCACCTGCTCTTCGGATACCCATGCCTTTCACCGCGAAGGATGGAACGCGCGTTGAGCTCAGCCAGATCCTAGTGCCTCCAGAGGGTACCGGCCTACCAGAAGTCCATCACCAGAGTGAGAGGTTGATGTTGATGCTTCTCACTCTGGATGTCAAGTTCCCTGCTCAATTCGTGTTCACCCTTGGCAAAGAGCGCTACCCTGGGGATGATAAGGCATGGGTGTTTGTGAAGGGACTCGCATGCATGTGGAGGGCAGTAGGCATGCATGTGTGCGGAGGGACGTTCATGCATGTGGGGGGCATGCAGCCATGTACTTGGGTGGAGGCACGTGCATGTATTTATTAAGGGAATAATTAGGCATGTGTGTTTGTGGAGGGACGTGCATGCATGTGGAGGGCAGGAGGCATTCATGTGTGCGGAGGGACGTGCATGCATATGGGGGGCATGCAGCGATGTACTTGGGTGGAGGGACATGCATGCATGTGGAGGGCAGGAGGCATGCATGTGTGCGGAGGCATGTACATGCATGTGAGGTGCAAGCAGCGATGTACTTGGGTGGAGGGACGTGCATGCATGTGGAAGGCAGGAGGCATACATGTGTGCAGATAGACATGCATGCACGTGGGGGGCATGCAGCCATGTACTTGGGTGGAGGGACGTGCACGCATTTGGGGGATAATAAGGCATGGGTGTTTGTGGAGGGACTCGCATGCATGTGGAGGGCAATAGGCTTGCATGTGTGCGAAGGGACGTTAATGCATGTGGTGGGGATGCAGCCATGTAATTGGGTGGAGGGACTTGTATGCATGTGCAGGGCAGGAGGCATACATGTGTTAGGAGGGACATACATGCAAACCACCAACCACCAAAAAGTGTTGTTTACCCTACAGGAGCTTACCGTTCCTTGATACATAGGCCTCCCTCTACCTCTGCACCCTCCTCCATGCCTCTACTCTATTCCGCCATTGCATCGCCCAGCATAGGACCCTCTTACACCAGCCAAATGGAACCTTCTGCTTGTAGCCCTGCCCCACTTGCTGCAAATGCTACCCAGCCTAGGGCGGTAGGCCACACCAGTGCCATACATCCGGGATTGCATCCTGCTCTGTTCCATCAGCTCAGGCAGGCTGCCGTGCTGGCTGCTCACTCAGCACCACCACCACCACCACCCATCCCCTCTGCAGTGTTGTCTCCCCCCCTTTCCAAAGCCAGAGAGTCGGTCTCATGGAGGCAATGTTGCCTCCCCCCCATATTGCCCCACCACCACACACCCATCCCCTCTGCAGTGTTGCCTCCCCCATATTACCCCACCACCACCACCAGCACGACCCATCCCCTCTGTAGTGTTGTCAAGCCCCCATAGTAACCCTTTCCAAAGCCTGAGAGTCGGTCTCATGGAGGCAATGTTGCCTCCCCCCCATATTAGCCCACCACCACCACCACCACCCAACTCCTCAGCAGTGTTGCCTCCCTTCCATATTACCCATTCCCAAAGCCACACAATTGGCCGCATGGCAGTAGTGGGGGCAGAGGATGAGGACGAGGATCTGCGTGTTGTGTGCCTGGAGAGAGAGCGGGAGGTGTGCTTGCTGCCTTGTAGCCATGTTGTCATCAGGGTTGTTCAGGACGCTGCGTCCTCCGTCGCAGACGCAACGTCGCAGATCACAACACCCTTCAACCTGTGTTTATTTTCAGATACCTAATGCAGGCTGCGAAACAAAGAAAACAAAGTTTACTGAGCTTTCATAGACTTTAGTACAGCTTATGACACTGTCCACATACAGGAAAGATCTTTGCAAACTCCTTGGAAAGAGGGATATGCCTTCTCCCCTTCTAAGGGCTACCAAATACCTATACGCAGATTGTCACACACTTATGCGTGTCCAGCGGTCAATGGCGATAACAGCTGGGAGGGGGGGGGGGGGGGGGGGGGGGGGGAGACCTAAGGGCTACCAAATACCTATACGCAGATGTTTCTCGTGACTTGGTTAGAATGGGAGTTGACGTACGGGGGCTCCGAACAATCCTGCCAGGGGAGTCCATTCAAGGATGTCCCTTTGAGCCCGATTATTTTCTCACTGTTTATGAAGGATGTTCCCCCATGTTTCCCCAATGAACAAGAAGCGCGCTAGTGTGCATTGGATTAAATGTATACACCAATATTTCACATATGATGTATGCAGACGACCTTACTCTTTTAGCCAATATTGCTAGGGATCTCCGGGAGATGCTGGACAAACTGTCCTCGTATGCTAAGGACACGGACCTCAAAGTTAATGAGAACACATATCGGATCGCGGTTTGTAACCCTAACCTCTATGATGAACAGTATCACTTTCGCCCGACTGATCAAAGTCTGGTGAGGGTTTCTTTGTTTAAATACCTTGGTGTTCTTTTTTATGAGAAGGGATGCATGGAACATGCTTCTGAATACGCTGCACGACCTTTTTGCCGGGGACAAGCGGGTTACAGATATGGGTGAAGAATAGGTAGTTCAGGATAGAAGGCACGCCATGCTTTGTTTGATCCAGTACTTTGTCCTGTCTGCTGGAATGCACGGCTCCCAAATCTGGAGCACTGGTCACATTCAACATATTCTTGGTGCTACCAGCAGGGACCAAGTAGCATATTCAAATATTCATAGAATCATAGGAGGCATGCTGGTTTTATGAAGCGATTCCTAGGATTGAAGCGATCCGACCCCCGACACATTGCCCTGAAAGAAATAGGTCAATTCCTAATGCACTGTAACAGGTTGAATTCAGTGATTGCATTCTGTAACTCCATTGTGAAATACTGTGATGGTAACCATGGAATGATGAAGGATGTTGCACTTGCTGATCTCAATATGGCTAGGGAACGCAAAAACGGTTGGAGCGAGTATGTGCCTGATGCCCTTGGGATGTTGTACTCCTTGGTGGATTCCCAGGGTGAATCTCTGGCCACCAATTTGCATGGAGGTGTGGGACCTTGGAAACTTAAACCATTTAACTGGAAACAAGTGGAGAAGGCCCTGTCCTCCAATCATATTTCCTTTTACTACAGCACCAAGTCATCAGATACGCGCCCTAGAGATGAAAGCTCTAGATCACAAGTAAGGAATAATGCTGTGTACCATACTTGGATGTCCTCTTCATTGGATGAGAGCGGCAACCTAGAGATGCCTTCTTCTCTCATTAGAAGCCTACCTCACAAGGTGTTTTGGTAATAATATCCAGATTCAGAACTACTTCCCACCACCTGAAGATGGAAACTGATAGATGGACGATTTAATTATATTGTATAATTTAAAGGATCACTGTAAGCACGAACTCAGGGCCCCCGTCGGTTAAAACGATTGTTTGGGGTTCAGTTTATCAGTGATGTTTCTTTTAAAGCTATTCCTACTACGGTTGGGCAAGTCCCTTAAGCGCTATTTGGCGGTGCCCATGGACCTGCAACATGCATACAAATGGAAACGACCCCATTGTCCCCATCCAGTCTGGAAGGATTGAGTTTGTCAACTATCCCGGTATGTGATCCCCGGATCCGTTCTAGGTGCACATCATGTACTAACGAAGTCTCACTGAATTCGATAATTAAGTATTTGAACTTGATTTCCCAAACTGAGAGTAAAATAATTCCTCTGCATTATTTGATGTGTAGTCCAGAAGTGTAAGGTCGAAACGATGCTTCTTTTGTTCATCCATGAAATGTATGGTGAGCGATTGGATCAAGTATTTTTATATAGTAATAATTGGTTTCTGGTCTTCTCGAACTGTTTTTGTAGTTGAGAGAGAAAAAGAAAAAAACAAATTTCACGTTGACATTTCCTGGATACATTTTGTTTTCTGCCGAATAACGGCGAGCAGCCAAATTGCTGGCTATGTAACCCAAGTTCAAAGTTTAGGTTCAAGTTTAATTTGTTCCTGTTTAAACTACTCAGTGAGGCATTACATTTTGTGATAGTCGAAAAAAGAGAAACGAACCGGATACACAGAGTTGACAATATATTATATATATGGGCATATAGTGCACATTTGTGTGTTACAATGGATGCCGCTAAAGCTTGGAGCTACCACAGGTCTACAACGTACCGGTATCTGTAACCTGTTAATAAAGCCCTCTGATCTCATGGGCTCAAATGAATCATTTGATACGTTGCTGAAGTGTATGGGCCTTTCCAGCCTGGATTCCTGAGAGAGTTAGTACTGAGCGGTTGGAGGAGGCGGAAGTCGACTTGTTTTCCACGTCTGCAAAACGTGGTCATTAAGGGGAGAAAAGAGAAATTCGGATTTACATAGGTGACATGCTTTGAGCTCCTCAAAAGGTATTCATTCATACAATAGCATATTCGAACCAGATCACCCTAAAGCTTCTGGTCACTGCAAGTTACAGTTTTGGTACTGCATGTATGGCTACACTAACTAGATTCGGCAGGTCGTCAGCTGCCGGTCGCCCATTGGTCTAGGTTGCTGGTCGCCAGGGTCTATATCCTGGACCACTGCAACTTTTGCAGGATTCCAACCTAGACCTCTGAGGGCCAGGAAAACACACCACAAATAAAAGCAGGGATACGAATTATACCTGGGGGGCGGTCCTTGTTTTGCAAGCAATTGCTTCAAAATTGAGCCCTTGAAGAAGCTTACCATGGGTCACTCCTCTACCAGATCTTTCACGATGGTTGGGTTTTTTTAAATATAACATTTAAACCATGTTCTTGAAATCATACACTCAGCTGTTGCTCGATGTGCAGATTAAAAATATATAATAAATTTTCCTGTTTGCTCACTGTTAATTGATTCTCACACACTCCACACTGAGACAAGCAGACTGGAAAACATAACAGAAAACAGACAGACAAACAGCAGACAGAGACAGACAGCAGACAGCCACAGCCGAGACAGACAGAGCAGACAGACAGAACAGACAGACAGACAGACACAGACAGACAGACAGACAGACAGACAGACAGGCAGACAGACAGACAGACAGACAGGCATGACAGACAGTCAGTCAGACAGACAGACAGACAGAACAGACAGACAGAACAGACAGACAGACAGACAGACAGACAGACAGACAGAACAGCGACAGACAGAAAAGACAGACAGACAGACAGACAGACGACAGACAGACAGAAGACAGACAGACAGACAGACAGACAGACAGACAGACAGGACAGACAGACAGACAGACAGACAGACAGACAGACAGACAGACAGACAGAGACAGACTGACCAGAGACAGACAGAACAGACAGACAGAGACAAGACAGACAGAGACAGACAGACACAGACAGACACGACAGTTCAAGGAGACAGGAACCAGACAGACAAGACAGACTATCATTCTAAAAACCTAACATTCCCTCAAAATGTCTGTTATACAACGACAACTCACCCACCACCCACCGAACCCACCTGCCAGGAATCGTATCCTTTTTTCCGTCTGTTGAAAGAACTTCACCCCAGTTTACGTCTCCCATACCGTGAGATAACTACCAACTACATCTCAGTACAATATTATAATTGTGGTTGAATGTCT
>JAJSRW010000969.1:0-20367 GCA_022414725.1 Microglena sp. YARC
ACTCTTTTAAAATTTTCGGCCTAGCAAGTCATGGAGGGTTCTGGGGGGTGTTATACTCTTTTGATTTTCGGCCTAGCAAGTCATGAGGTGGGTGTTATACTCTTTTATTTTCGCCTAGCAAGTCCAGTTTGAAGGTGGGTTTAGTTTAATATCTCTTTATTGTTCGCCTAGCAAGTCATGGAGGTGGGTGTTATACTCTTGTTATTTTCGGCCTAGCAAGTCATAGAGAGGTGGGTGGTTATACTCTTTGTTAATTTTCGTGCCCTAGCAAGTCATGGAGGTGGGTGTTATACTCTTTATTTCGGCATAGCAGTCATGGAGAGTGGGTGTTATCACTCTTTTATTTTTCGCCTAAGCAAGTCATGGAGGTGGGTGTGTATTACTCTTTTATTTTCGGCCTACGCAAGTCATGGAGGTGGGTGATTATACTCTTTATTTTCGGCCTAATGCAAGTCATGAAGGTGGGGTGTTATACTCTTTTATTTCTCGCCTAGCAAGTCATGGAGGTGGGGTGTTATACTCTTTTATTTTCGGCCAGTGCAAGTCATGGAGGGGGTGTTACAACTCTATTCTTATTTCGGCCTAGCAAGATCATGGAGGTGGGTGTTATACTTCTTTTATTTTCGGCCTAGCAAGTCATGGAGGTGGGTGTTAACTCTTTACTATTCGGCCTAGGCAAGTCATGGAGGTGGGTTTTATACTGCGTGGGTTTTATTTCGGGCCTAGCAAGTGCATGGAGGTGGGGTGTTATAACTCTTTTTATTTTCGGCCTAAGGAAGATCATGGAGTGGGTGTTATAAGACTCCATTTTATTTTTCGCCCTATAGCAACAGTCAGGAGGTGGGTGTTCAGTACTCTTTTTATTTCTCCGTCCTATGGCAGTCGACCGAGTTGGGTGTTTTATACTCTTTTATTTCGGCCTAGGCAAGTCAGGATGGTGGGTGTATATAGCTCTTTTATTTTCGGCCTAGCAAGTCATGGAGCGGTTGTCATAGCTCACTTTTAATTTTTCGCCTAGCAAGTCCATGGAGTGGTGTTATATCTCTTTTTATTTTCGGGCCTAGCAATCTCATGGGAGGTGTGGTGTGATTATACTCTTTGTTATTTTCGGCTAGCAAGTCATGGAGGTGGGTGTTATACTCTTTAATTTTCGGCCTAGCAAGGTCATGGAGGTGGGTGTTAGTACCCTTTTTATTTTCGCCTAGCAAGTCATGGGAGGTGGGTGTTATACTCTTTTTTATTTTCGGCCTAGCAAGTCATGGAGGTGGATGTATTACTTACTTTGAGTTTTCGGCTAGAGCCACAGTCAGAGGTTGGTGTTATACTCTTTTATTTTCCGGCCTACAAGGATCATGGTAGGAGGTGTTATAGGCTCTTTATTTTCGGCTCAGCAAGTGCATGGATGGTGGGTTGTTATACTCTTTTATTTTCGGCCTGCTAAGTCATGAGAGGTGGGTTGTTTATACCTCTTTTAATTTATTCGGCTAAGCTAAGTATTGGTAGGTGGGTTTGTATTATCTCTTTTATTTATCGGTCCTTAGCAAGTTTGTGGTCACTGTGTTGGTGAGTAGGGTGGTTGTATATCTTTTTTGGACTTTTCGCTCGCTAGCATAGTTCATGGAGGTGGGTTGTTATATACTCTTTTATTTTCGTGGTAGCAAGTCTTAAGGAGGTGGTGTTAAATACTCTTTTATTTTCGGCCGCAGCAAGTCATGGAGGTGGGTTTATTAACTCTTTTTATTTTTCGGCCTAGCAAGTCAAGGATGGGTGTTAGTACTCTTGCTTACTTTTCGGCCTAGCTATGTCATGGAGGTGGGTGCGCTTCTCATTACTCTTTTTTTATTCGTCCGGCCCTAGCAAGTCATGGAAGGTGGGTGTTATACTCGTTCTTTAAATTTTCGGCTAGCAAGCCTCATGGAGGTGGGGTGTTTATACTCTTTTATTTTTCGGCCTAGGCTAACGTCATGGGAAGTGGGTGTTTATATCTCTTTTATTTTCGTGCCTAGCAAGGTGCATGAGGGTGGGTGTTATACTCTTCACTCTTCTGCCTAGCAATCCCATGGAGGTGGGTTTAATACTTCTTTTCTACTTTCGGCCTAGCAAGTCATGCGGTGGGTGTTATAACTCTTTTATTTTCGTGCCTAGCAGTCGGAGGTGGGTGTTTAAACATCTTTTATTTTCGGCGCTAGCAAGTCATCGGAGGCCTGGTGTTATACTCTTTTATTTTCGCCTAGCAAGTCATAGGAGGTCGGTGTTATTATACTCTTATTTTCGGCCTAGCAAGTCAGGAGGTGGGTTATACTCTCTTATTATTTTCGGTAGCAAGTCATGGAGGGTGTATACTCTTTTAGTTTTCGCGACCTAAGCAAGTCATGGATGTGTGTGTGTATACTCTTTTATTTTCGGCCTAGAGTCATGGAGTCTGGGTTATACTCTTTTATTTTCGGTCGCTAGCAAGTCAGGAGGATGAGGTTTATACTCTTTATTTTCGCCCCTCATAGCATATCATGTGAGGTGGGGGTTTATTACTCTTATTTTCGCCCTAGCAAGTCATAGTGGTGTTATACTCTTTTATTTTCGGCCCCTAGCAAGTCATGAGGTGTGTTTATACTCTTTATTTCACCTACAACATGAGTCGTCTTATACTCTTTTATTTTCGCCTAGCAAGTCAGACGTGCGTGTTATACTCTTATTTTTCGGGCTAGCAAGTCATGGAGGTGGGTGTATACTTCTTTAATTTTCGCCTAGAATCATTGAGGGGTGTTATATACTCTTCTATTTTCGGCCAGCAAGTCATGGAGGTTGGGTTGTTATACTCATTTTATTTTTCGGCCTACAAGTCCCCATGGAGTGCGGTGTTATACTCTTTTATTTTCGGCCTAGCAAGTCATGGAGGTGGGTGTTATACTCTTTTATTTTTCGGCCCTAGCAAGTCATGGGGCGTGGTCGTTATACTCTTTTTATTTTCGGCCTAGCAAAGGATGCATGGAAATTTTCGCCTAGAAAGTCATGGAGGTGGTGTTATACTCTTTTATTTTCGACCTGCAAGTCATGGAGTGGGTTATACTCTTTTATTTTCGCTAGCAAGTTGGAGGTGGGTGTATACTCTTTTACTTTCGGCTAGCAAGCTCATGAAGGGTTCTATACTCTTTTATTTTCGGCTAGCAATCATGTGGGTGTTACTGTGTTATACTCTTTTAATTCGGCCTAGAAGTCATGGAGGTGGGTTATACTCTTATTATTTTCGCACTGCAATTGAGGTGGTGTTATACTCTTTTATTCGTGCCGAGCAAGTTGGAGGTGTGTGTATACTCTTTATTTTCGGCCTAGCAATCATGGAGGGGGTTTATACTCTTTATTTTCGCCTAGCAAATCAGGCTCTTTATACTCTTTTATTTTCGGCCTAGCAAGTCATGGAGGGGGTGTTATACTCTTTTCATTTCGGCCTAGCAAGTCATGGAGGGGTGTTATTACTCTTTATTTTCGGCCCCTAGGCAAGTCATGGAGGTGGGTGTTATACTCTTTTATTTTCGGCCTAGCAAAAAGTCATGGAGGTGGGTGTTATACTCTTTTATTTTCGGCGCTAGCAAGTCATGGAGGTGGGTGTTATACTCTTTTATTTTTCGGCCTAGCAAGTCATGGAGGTGGTGTTATACTCTTTTATTTTCGCCTAGCAAGTCATGGAGGTGGGTGTTATACTGTTTTATTTTCGGCCTAGCAAGTCATGATCGCAGGTGGTGTTATGACTCTTTTATTTGCGGCCCATAGCAAGTCATGGAGGTGGGTGTTATACTCTTTTATTTTTCGCCCTAGCAAGTCATGGAGGTGGGTGTTATACTCTTTATTTTCGGCCTAGCAAAGTCATGGAGGTGGGTGTTATACTCTTTTATTTTCGCCTAGCAAATCATGGAGGTGGGTCGTTATACTCTTTTAATATTTCGGCCTAGCAAGTCCATGGAGGTGGGTGTTATACTCTTTTATTTTCGGCCTAGCAAGTCAGGAGGTGGGTGTTATACTCTTTTATTTTCGCCTAGCAAGTCATGAGGTGGGGTGTTCATACTTCTTCTATTTTCGGCCTTTGCAAAGTCATGGAGGTTGGGGTGTATACTCTTTTATTTTCGCGCCTAGCAAGTCATGGAGGTGGTGTTAGCTCTTTTTATTTTCGCCTAGCAGTCATGGAGGGTGGGTGTTATTACTCTTTATTTTCGGCCTAGGCAAGTCCAGGAGGCTATGAAGCCTGTGGATACTTTTTATTTTCGGTTTATACTCTTTTATCATGGAGGTGGGTGTTAACTCTTTATTTTCGGCCTAGCAAGTAGCAAGGTCATGGCTGTTAATTATACTCTTTAATTTTCGCCTAGCAAGTTCATTGGAGGTGGTGTTATACTCTGTTATTTTCGCCTAGCAAAGTCACTGGAGGTGGGTTGTTTATACTCTTTGATTGTCGGCCTAGCCAATATCTTTTAATCATGGAGGGGCGTGTCATACTCTTATTTTCGGCCTAGCAAGTCATGGAGGTGGCATGTAGTGGTACTCTTTTATTTTCGGCCCTAGCAAGTCATGGAGGTTCTTCATTTAACCTAGAGTTATGAGGTGGAACTGGGTCGGCCCGAATTCATGTATTGGCGTCTAGGTGTTAACTCTTTTATATTCGGTCTAGCAAGTCATTGAGCGCACAGATTGTTTTCTCATCTCGCTTGTTCAACAGCTTCCCGAACGTGTGGCCTAGACCAGGGCCACCCGCACCCAGTTGTTGTAAGCAGGCTATGATACACGTTTCCTCCGATCATGTCGAGTTCAGTTGCAGAGCTATTACAGTCATGGAGGTTAATATATATATATTGAGCCCTTTTCAGTGATATTCAATGGTCTAGTGGTAGACCAGATCGCTTGAGGATGAAGAGCTGGCGGGTTCGACTCCCCTTCAGTTCCGCTCTGGCGTTGCAGGTCGTCGTCACATACCGTGCATGGTAGCTTGTCCAGTTGAGGTAGGAAGGACCGCTCCCTACCCGCTATACAACGAAGACGGTTCCGTTAACACCCACCACGCAAGCCCCGCACCAGGCGTTCTCATTACCTTTTATCATGTAGGTTGGTTGTTGTACATTTAAAAAAAAAAGTATTTTCGACCTAGAGTCATGGAAGTGCTGGTGCTGTACATGTTATTGATCGACCCTAGGAGTTGTGGAGATGGATATTGTGTGTGTCAAGTGCACTAGCATTTGAGAGGAGCAATACCTGGTATGTAGGGATCGGCAATATTATCATGTCATCAGCATATGATATCAATACTGATGCCGGCGGCAGGTCTGACTAGGTAACTTTGGCCTGGGGCACCATATCATACGATATTAAATCATATGATGTTGTATGATATATCATACTCTATTTGGTCAAACATTCATATGATGTTGCCGTTCCCTATTGGTAAGCAACAAGATGCTTGAAGATGCTGCTGCGGGCGGAGAGTGCTTAGGAGGAACGCAGTGGCCAGAGTTGTTGTATGCCCAGGGCTCCTTGACCCCTTTCCTGTATGAAGCCATGAAGGCCACTCAGCAAAATGATTGCAATGTATTCATTGTGCGTCACCCACACCCACGTGTATGTGCTTTGCAGAAGTGCCTAGTGCTGCTGCACACCCAGGGGGCCTTGACCCCAGACATGTCTGAAGCCATGGAGGCAGCAGAACAGAAGATTCAAGACGCAAGGGTTGCGGTGCAGAAAGCAGCGGCCGCTGCCCGTGCGGCTGAGGGGAAGAACCCCACCCCCATCACCATCAAGACGCCCACCTCACCCCAGGGGGGGGAAGACATGGAGGACATGGATATGAAAGGGGGGGGTGAAGGAGGATTGGGCGTGGCATCCCAGTTGCGATCATGCTGCGCGTGATGGCTTATGTTGGGTTTTGGTGCCGCTGCTCTGGGCGGAATGGTTGAAGCTATGCAAGAAGCAGTGAAAGCAGAGGAGGCTAGGTTTAGGTGGACTATCCAGGATTATGGCGTTCCTGATGCTGGTCGCTAATGCTACACTCAAAATGCGGCGTATGCTGTTGCTCAGGGTGTAGTGGTTGGGGAGCCATGAAGGAAGCGGGATAAAAGCAGAAGGAGGCTGCTGTTTAGGTGGACTATCCGGAAATTATAGTGTCCACCTGATGCTGATGCTAATGCTACTCAAGATGCATATGTTGCTGCTCAAGGTTACATGGTGGGAGCTATGAAGGAAGCGGTGAAAGCAGAGGAGGCTGGTGAACGCCCTGTGGACTGCTGGCGGTTTTTGCTCGTGCGGCTCATGCTGATACGGGTCGTCCGATTCTGCTCCTGCCCCCCCTCGTGAAGGAGGGCTGGTGAAGCTATGGCGCATAGCAGTGCAAGAGAGCTAGGTGATTGGTGCTCGCCTGAGGGGCTTGCTGTGAAGCTATGGAGCAAGCATATGAGCAGGCCATGCGGGACGGGGCAGCTGGTTGGGGGCGAGGTGGAGGGAAACGGTTGCTAAGGCCCAGCCAAGGGGTCGTCAAGGGCCATATTGATGAGGCTTGGTTGTTGACGGCCAGGTGAGAGGCTGGTGCTGAGGTCCAGGCTGGGGACAATGGTGATGCTGATGCTGCCCTGGCCATGGCGGGGGTGGAAGGTGTAGCAGCTATAGTAGGGGAGGTTTTTTGAGGGATTGGCGGGCCGGGATGCCCGCTCCGCTGATGCTGGTGTTCCACCCATCGCTGACGCCATATGCTGTGTCGGAGGAGGCTTTCATCGAGCGCTGGTGCTGATATTGATGCCATTGGCTGTCAGGAGGAGGCTGCTCTTGTCAAGGCTAGTGTTTGATACTGATGCCGATGGCTTGTGACAGAGAAGGCTCCCATTATTTGACGCTGTTGCTGATATGATGTCGTGGCTATGAAGGAGGAGGCTGTTGTTGAGCGCTAGTGAAGACCCCATTCCACCACCTCAAAACTTGCGATCCGGCCAGACCGGAACCCAACCCGACCACGCCGCCCCCTTCCTCCAGGATCCCCCCCTCCACTGTAGTACTCTGGCGCACAGAGCCCCCAAACACAGACACAAGCACCACCACCACTACCACAGCCCCCACCATTGCAGTCAGCATTTTGACCATTGCCACCACATCCACTCAGACTTGGAAGATTGCAAGGAGAAGTTTGTATCATTTGTTGCCTTTGGGAAATAAACAAACAGTTATCGCATGATGAGGGGCGGGACACCCCGATTACGCTTGGCAAGAATATGAGTTATTTTATCTTGTGTATCTCAGGGTTATGAATCATTTGATATGATACTTGATGCCGCTACTTTTTCGGAACCCCTTGAGTGCTCCTAACCAGCTTCGAATATCAATCCAGATTATGTTGTTCATATTTCTGAGGCTCCAGTTTCATACAGTGGGCAATTTTTATGTTTAGCCCCTACTGATATCATGGTTGGGCAAGTTCCGTTACCCTATTTGACAAGCCCCAGATGAATAAATAAATAGGGCGCATTATTATGACTTTATGAGGTGTGAGGTTGAGGGGGCTAGCCTGTTTCATTTCACTGGGCCAACACAAAACGGGGGGGGGGGGGGGCGAGGCTATCACCCCCATGGGTTAGCCTAGATCACCTGTAACAATAGACATACGTCACATGTATTAACATCACGTCCTGTGAGTAACTGTATTACACGGATGTAACAATTTCAATTTCATCACATGTAGGTTGCACTAGTTGGTTGTGTCTATTTCAAGTGGCGGTCCGGTGCCTGGTATTCTTTAAAAAGATCTTAGAAGACCTTTTAAAAAGCGGCATATCAGTTTATCTGAACCAGGGTAATTCAAAGCGCACGCTTTTGAGCGCTGACTTTTTGACCCCCTCTGCGCTTTAAGCGCAATTTTTTGCAACCCCTTGTGGGCGCTGCAAGCAATTTTTTGCGCTTTTTGCACTACAAAGCGCAGTTTTTTGTTTTCAAATGCGTTAAAGCGAGCTGGCCTATTTTGACCATTTGAATACCCTATCTCTGAAACTATTTCTAAGGGGTAGTACAAGTATACCTGAGGTGCAGAGTGGGAGGTCGTTTTTACCAATAATGTTCTAAAACTGAGACGACACCTTCTGACTATGGATGTGCATATATGCACTCGCCTACAATGGACTGTTGCATACTAGACTTTGTAGAGAGTTAGAAGGGATAGTAAGAAGAAGAAGAAGAAGGGCTGGAGCTGGTTATGTCAAGAGTTGGGGTAACACCTAGATAATCTTTAAAAGTTCACTTTTAAAATCCAAAGACAATTCAGTCAGGGGTCTGTGCGCAGCAAGTATATTATAATCAATTACGCGGTCAAGGTTTCCTATTCAAATGACCTGGCCGGCAAATTCCTATTCCCAAACTCCCAAAGTAGGTGATTGGCGACATTGTTGGACTTCTGCCTAGTCCTCGCAAGTGGCTTCACTAAGGGCTGGCCAATTTATAGTATGCCCCTACACCGTTGCACTAGCACGTGATCATGACAATTGTGCATTGTCTGAAAACACCAAAAACAGCGAGTACTAGCTTGTAACCAAGTGGCCTGCTTAGTCTTGCAAGCAAGTGGCATGCTTAGTGCTGATGCCTTGTTTAAAGTGGCAAGGTGCATATGAGATCCCCCTAGAAAAAATTGGGATGGTTTCTAAATCCACCCTGTCTGTTAGTTGGGGCCCCAGCCCTCCAGAACGGCCTCTATTGCTATTGTAATGGAAGCCTCTCCCGAATGCACTAATGGACTGCCCCTCCCCGCGGACCTCCCCCGGTGCTTGCTGCATAGCCTCCTCGGCCACCTCTGCCTGCATGCTCTGCGGGCTCTGCACCCTGCTTGGTACCCAAAACTACCAACCCTTCGCCTTTACTGCTGGTCGGCATAGTTGACTGCTTGGTGGTCAGTAAGGATTTCCCACTAGGCGGCGGTCAGATTTCCGACCCTCTCGTCTTAGGTATAAGCTGGTCAGCTGGAGCTGTCTTATTCTCAGCAACCCACCTAGCTAGAGATTTCTTTGCAGCTCCGGGTTCCTAAAGTTGAGCGAAGTCCCTGTCTTTACGGTGGGCTGACATCAACTCGAGGGCTGGAACGAAACTTGAAAGAAAGAAAAACAGTACGCCAAGTCGTCGTCAATTAAAGAAGCTGTCCAAAGGAGGTCACTCCCCCTCAAGTGTGCATTGCACTGTCTTGCAGTGTCTTTGGCGGAAATGTTGGTGGATGGCCCCATCCGCCAGAGCTAACTGTTTAGCCATTATCATACTTGGCGCACCCTCTCCAGTCCTCCACCATTTCTCATCAAGCCAACCATTCGTGTGCCTACCGAATAGCGAGGGGGGGAGGGGGGGGGGGATCTGTTGGTCCTGACTACAGCTGGTAGCCTTCTAAGAAAGTCACGAGCTACCTTAACTTGCATGACGTGAATTAATTAATTGTGATATAATATAGCTGTTTACCGTGCACAAGATATGAAGCCGAAGAGGACCTGGATTTTAGGTGGCCTTAGGCTTTCATCAAGATTGTCAATTTGTCACGATTACGGTATGTTCCCATAAGCACAGGAGTTAGCATCCCTCATGCGAATAGTCGAAATCAGCCGATCGATGATATTCCGAGTATAGGAAAGTATATGACATTGAATATTTATTGAGCATTTTTGTTCTTCTTCTGAGAAACTCTTTTAGGGGGGTGGTTGGTCAGCCCTGATTTGGTTTTTGCTAACTTTTTACTCAGGTTTACTCAGGTTTACTCAGGTTTACTCACCTTTTTATAATGATATTCGCCTCCGCTACCAGAAGCTGTTTACAGATATTTATAGGCATGTCCATGAGGATACCAACTTAACCGTATGGAATGTGGAATTCTGCGATTCCACATTCAGAACCTTTATGAATGGAAATGGCACTAAGTCTTTTTTGGAGCAACCTAGCCGACTATCTTTCTACTTGTAGACAAGAGCAAGACAGGAAGCCCTGACTGCCTTAGTGGCCACCGTAATTTATTCATCCCTTTTTTTCTTCTTCTTGTGACTTCTCATTGTGTTAGCTTTTACCTCCTGCCACTGTAAGTTGGTTGAGATCTGGTCCGGCTCTAAGGGGTTTAATACCTAACGCCACCAAAACGTGGTGGGAGTTTGGCTGTTGTTGTCCTCGACACACCCCTGATGTAATGGGGTTTTTTGCTGTGTGGGTGCTTTTTCTTTTTGTTTAAAGCACAGAGTCTCATACACCCTCGCGGTGTCAAGTAGACTTTAACATGTAATGTAATGTAATGTAATGTAGGTCTCCAAATGAAATTCTGAGACCACCCCATGGAGTAGGCCTTTGGTAATGGCAATCTATTGGCACCACTTTGGACCCTCGTGCAATTGTCAAGCAGTTGAAGCCAGCCAGATAGACCTGAAGAGGCTGTGACCAGACAGAGCATAAGGGGCAGTGTAGCTGAATCATGATTAAAAACAGAACCAATACACCAGGGTACTTTCAAAATGGCCAAATTGGCCAGCGCTGAAGCGCACTTGAAAACAAAAAAACTGCGCTTTGTAGTGCAAAAAGCGCAAAAATTGCTTGTAGCGCCCACAAGGGGTTGCAAAAAACTGCGATTTACAGCGCAGAGGGGCGTCAAAAAGTCAGCGCTCAAAAGCGCAAAAAGCGGGCCGCTGTTGAATATACCCTGCAATATACCATGTGTACCGTTTTGTTTTTTTAATTGCGTGTGTACTGGAGTTTCTGTAATGGCGTCTGATTTTTGTATATTTCTGGCCGCCTACAGCCCAGGGACGGCACCAAGGGTGACTTACGGTACTTGGGCAACCTGGGGTGTGGTGGCAGAAGATGGTTTTTGACTACCGTATCACGCGATCCAAGCAGAGCTAATCCGAGGACGCCATTATGGCGCCATAGCATACCCTCCCCGTTTTTTTATGTTTATCTTGGGTGGGTGAAGGGGACTCTTGAGTTTCGGAATTCACGGTCAGACGTTTTGTTTTTCGACTCAGAGGCGATATTAGCACGTTTCGTCGTTGGATAGAGTGGGTGCCGAGGCGCGTATTGCGCGATCCTCGGCCAGGCAAAAATTAAACGGTGCAGTATCCCATTTAGAGACCTGCGGCAGAAGCGGTCCACTGAGTGCAAGGTGAACCACGACTACCAAGAAACAACCTTGGTGATCATGGTTATCTTTCCGTCAGGTAAGTATGATTAAGGAATGTCTCGAGGGGATCAGGTGTCAGGCACGTACCGGACCATGCAAGTCGGCGATGGTGGGCGAGACGATGCGCGGCCATGAGACAGCATTGCGGGCTTCGCAGGAAAACGCGAATTCAAGGGGCACCGGTTTCCAGTGGGGCAGGGGCTGGTTTCTCGCGGACGTCAAATTGTCCATGTTCTGAAAGCCTCAAACCTCATCGAGAGAATCCTGGAGAGAATACTTGGTGCTCGCCGGGCTGGTCTTCAGCGGATCCTACGTGGACTTCAGCGGAATTGAAAAACTTCAGCGGGAGGGTCAGGGCTCCCGCTGAAGTTTTGCATTCCGCTGAAGTCCACGTAGGATCCGCTGAAGTCCACGTCGGCCATCAGCGGTCAAAAAAGCCAGCGTGGACTTCAGCGGGACGTAGCAAAATGTCAGCGGAACCCCACTGGAAACACTTATCGTGCCAGCGTGACTTCAGCGGAACTTCGACGCGTGACCGAAAACCCCACTGGAAACACACCCTCATTCAACCCCTACGTTCCACTGCTGGCTTTCCGCCCCTCAGGGCCTGACCCCAACCCACCTCCTCGGCACGTCTCAGAATACGTCAAATCGTTATTACTAACACCTTGCCCCCTCTACGCCTGTTTCTATCGTTCCTCCCTCGGATGTCGCACCTCCTCTTCCCCCTCTCCCAACATAGCATACACGCATTTCATCATCAATCATAAGCATTCTCGCCTAACTCGATGGCTTACATGGAAACTCGTGAGCATTCTCGCCTACCCTGTGCACTGTGGACTGCATGGGAGCGCATGGGCTGCTGGCTTTGAGCGTTAGGTGCGCATGCACATTGCACCACCGCCCCGCATCGTACGCCGAAGAGAGTCGAACTGGGGACGCAAAAATAATAGTAACCTGGACCAGGAGGTGTCAAGGCCTAAAAATGTTTACCTCTCCCGATTGATTTTTTCTGATGATGGGGCTGTAATCGCAAGTATCATTGCGATATTATGAGACATTTTTCAGTTCATTCTGAGCACCTCATTTAGGGGGCGGGGGGGGGGGGGGGGGGGGGTCAGCCCTCCTCAGGTTTTTTTCTTACTTTTTACTCAGACTCCAAATGACATTCTGAGACCACCCATGGGACTCCATGAGTAGCCTTGGATGAGCAGTCCATTGCACCACTTTGGACCTTATGCAATAAGGTATAGGGCTGTCAATACCGTACGGTATTTTCAATTACCGTACGATATATCGTGATATACCATACGGTATCGATACCGTACCGGTTATTTTTATACCCCTTTTTGGGAAAATCAGTATAAGACCAAGGAAGGATATACAGAAATACCGTTTACACGTCCATACACTTATAAAATCAAGTCAAATGGACCAAATACTGAGGGAGATAGAAAAAAGCACGGTAATATCGGTGGTCTATTATAAATTCCCCGGCCCAGACTCAGGTGCTTTCTGACGAGGAATCGAACCGCCGACCTGCCGAGTCGCAAAGCCCAAGGCAAAGCCGATTTGGACCCAAACACGATATAATCGTACGGTAAACACGATATATCGTGTTACCGTACGAGGCATATCGTGTTTGCGTCCCCTTGTAATCTTTTTACCGTACGATGGATTCCAAAAATACCTTACGGTTTGCTTATTTTACCATACGATATATCGTACGGTACACGGTAAAATAAATACCGGGCGGTATAAAGCTTGACAGCCCTAAATAAGTATCTACCCCTTGGGTGGGTTGTTGGGTGAATGGGGTTGAAAAACTCGATTTTGACTATCAGACAATGTGTGGGAATTCCGAGGATGCCATTTATGTGCGCCATACTGTTGAAACCCCCACAATCCATATCTAAGTTTTCGAAAGGGGGTATTTCGATTTAAATGGGGGATGGGGGGTGGTGGGTGGGTACTGGGGTGGGGAGGTGGGTGGGGTGTGTGTGTGTGGGGAGGGGGGGGGGGGGGTGGGGCAGCCCCTCTCAGGGTTTTATAGGGATAGGTGTCCCCCCCTTATTTTTATACTCCCCGCCTGGACTGAAGTATAAGCACAAATGAATTTTCCCGCGCCACCTTCCAACTCATCTCTCGCTAGGCCGCATTTCCAAAGGCTTTACAATTGATTGGAAAAAAAAATGAAAAAAATTTTGAACATCCAAGAATAATGCCACAGAATGACCTCTAAGACGTGCCCAATGGGTATTAAGGGCGACCCGCCTCGTGGTAAGTATGCATGGACGGGCTTACATCACACCTAGAGTCCAGTTACCATGCCGGTCGACGACCCCTCCGGGTGGGCCCAGATGACCCAGAGACTTGATAGGACCCCCGCAAAATCTGCTTCGTCCGCCCGGATCGCTGTACGGCTTTACAATGGTAGCGGGGAATGAAAAATGGGGCACCCTGAGTTTTAGGGCCGATGTTCATGCTGCCTGCTCCTTGTATGTTTCACTATGGTATCGTATTCAGCCACTACTAGCCCATTGTTGCTACCTAGGGTGGAGCTGGCGACGGGACTAGTCCTGCCTAGTTTTTTTTTTTTTTTTAACAAGAGGCGTGCTCATGTCCTAGCAGTTGAAACAACACCGCCCTTAAAGTCGGCTCGAGAAACTATCCGCCGTCTTCCGGCAGTGGCGGCTAAAAACTCTGGTGGCCGAGGCCGTAACACCAGGTCTGGACCATAACGCCCTCCAGACTGGCCTAGTTCCACCCTCTCCTCCCGCAGCAGCAGGATACATTTCTTCGGCCAGTCTGAAGGGCGGTATGGTCCAGACACGGTGGTTAAGGCTTCGGCCACCGGAGTTTCGAGCCCCGCTGCCGAGAATACGGCGGGTGGTTTTCCCGAGTCCTATTTTAGGGCGGTGTTGTTTCACTGCTAGGACATGAGCCCCTTGTAATCATTCTTCCTTCGGGACGGCCGAAGATACAAACCGATTCTCGAGCTAGCTCTATTGCACCGGCCAGGCAGGTAACACAGAAGAACGGGGGCCCTACATGTGACCCTAGCTAGGAAGGGTCTGAACATGTAACCATTCTTCTTCTTACAGTTTAGGGGGAGCCAAATAGGGGCAAACCCAAGCAGAGAGTTGAAGTAGTGTACATAAACTAACACTGCTTTACAAAGCCAACATCGGCTTTACAAAGCCAACAGCGGCAAGCCAAGCCAACAACAACTTTACTAAGCCAACAGCGGCTTTACAAAGCCAACAGCAGCAAGCCAAGCCAACAACGACTTTACAAAAGCCAAACAAGCGGCAGCCAACAGCGGCTTTACAAGCCAACAGCGGCAAGCCAAGCCAACAGCGGCTTTACAAAGCCGACAGCGGTACAGCAAAATGCAACAACCAACACATCATGGCGGTACAGCCACGAGTGCCTTAGTGGCAAAGCACCCTGGAAATCTTGCGGACAAAAATCATCCGGCGACACGTGAAGTAAAGTGTTGAATTGTGACACTTTTAACATGATCCTAGCCTGTCCTAGCATGTAAATTTTAATTGAATACACAAGTAATTATAATAAATTTTATATTTTTATAAATTTTATAATAAAATTATTTTAATACACAACATAACTATAATAAATTTTATAATTTTATAAATTTTATTAATAAATTTTAATTGAATACACAATAAATAAAAGAACCCTTCTGGGGCGCGGGGTTTAAATGTGCACAGTATATGCATTGTTTTCGCAAACACTAAACAAGAATCGACCCCTGACGAGTGTTGACCCCCTGATCCTTTTTTGATTTAGGTTGAAGTTGTGCGTTGGAGTAGAGTGGACCCAAAGTAATGATAACGCCTGGAGGGACGTAAGTGTTAAGGGAGGCCCGCTCGTACGGCAGGTAGGGGAGCGGTCTCTACCTTTCAACTGAGACAAAGCTTACCATTCACGGTTACGACGACATGCAACGCTAAGACGCGACCGAAGGAGGAGTCGAACCCCGACTCTTCATTCTGTATAGTGATTCAGTCTACCACAAGACCCGAATTGAATGATCACCGAAAGAGGCTATGACCCAAGTATATATATCAGTGACCTCTTTCTTGGAGCGCACGGCCCCCACCGCCTGCTGCACTCCATGATGGAAGCTCCTCAGCCATGGTTTGGGCACAAGGGTGGGGAGGGCATCGCCTGTCGTTGGGTTCATGGGGCGGTTTGCTTCTTGCTCAGCCAACTGTTCAATGCCCCCGCCTAATCATAAGGTGTTAGCCGTCACTGGCGATTACCGAGGGGTCAGCCATGACAGCCTGGCTTTATGGGGCAGAGGAACATGTTCATTGGGCTAGGGGCCCTTTTTCCGATGGCCGAGGCGAGGCCCCCCCTGGCCCCCACATCTGGAAGCCGGCAAGATGTGTGAGAGTGGGGACAGGGACCGGGGCGGGAGGGGGGGCTGTGATTGGGCCGGGGGTGGCAGGGGGTCTTGGAAGGGGGGGTATTGGGCCAGGGTTCCGTAGGGGGGCTTGTAGGGGGTATTGGTGGCCGGCGGGTTTTGTAGGGGCTTGATAGGTGGGTATTTGGGCAGACTGGGTTGCGGGGTTGAAGGGGGATATTGGGTGGCGGGCGGAAGGGGGGCTGGAAAGGGGCGGCTGGGCGGGGGGCCTTGCGAAAAACTGGTGGTTAGGCCGGGCAGAGGCTGGGAGGCCGTTCAACGTGGGGTAGTGGAAGGGTAGGTTGCTGGGTGCTGGTGGCTTCTGCCTCACATTGGAGCCATATGCCTGCAAAGCTAGGCGTTGGGATTGTCCGCGGATGGGGGGGTCGGATTGCGGGTGGATGTAGAGGGCGAGTGGCCACGTGGTGGTCTCTACCAAGAAGTCCGAGCCTTTTGAATGATCTGTGAAAGGAGGGGCCAGAGGGAATGGCCGTGGGGGTAAGGTTGGTTTGGGTTTGGGTTGGGGTTGGGTAGGTGGAGTGCGAGGGGCGTTAAGTTGGGGTGGAGGTGGGGCGTAGGGTTTGGCGGGGTAGGAGTTTGGTGGGCTGAATGGGTACGGGTGGGGGAGTAAGTTTGCGGGTTGGGGTGGCTTGGGTACACATTACCCTTCATGAACCCACATTGAAACTGTTCAGGAATCTCCATGAGTAGCGTCCTTGGGCAAAGTTCAAGCCCTCTACAAAACCGGGTCATTGGTAAAAAACAAGTGTAGCAAGATGGTGATGGTAGTGTGTGTGTGTGTGTGTGTGTTAGGGGGGGGGGGAACGTGGGGGGTAGGTGTGATTGTGCCGGCGTCAGTTTGCTATAAGGCAGCGCCAGTTTACTGTACTAGCAATTACAATTTGCCAATCGTTACCCGCCTTGCACTGCACCAGACGACGCAACCAACTTAGTCCAAAACCTTGAAAGCCCCTGTCTAAACTACGCACGACACATGTCGTCGGGACTGAAGAAGTGCCCTGGAGTTCCGAATCACGCTACTGGATGTGTCTAGTGTTCGCAAGTCGCTGCCAATCCGCCATGGTCAGCAACTGCCCAGCAGCCCGTTCTTTACCGCCTTTAGACAGATGGCTCCCTTAATAAGCCACGCCGCCACCTGGGCCATTATTGTCTACTTTTTTTCATCACATGAGCACACAGGCCACCCACTGGTCTCGGTGGTGGTGTGGGGGGGGGCGGGCACTGGAATACCCATGAGTACATTGCACTAAAATACTTTGACTTTGTTATTGTTACTTTTTCAATCACATGCACAAACTCACACCCACCTTGTTGGTGGTGGTGAGTGGGTTGAGGGGGGGGGGGGGGGGGGATACCATTAGTACATGGCACACTACAACCCCACCTGAACTGGTGGTGGTTGGTGAGTTAGGTGGTGGTTGGGGGGCGGGCACTGTCAGATACCCCATCTAGTACATGGCACAAAAATACTTTGCTTTGGTTATTGTTACTTTTCATCACATGGCACGACTACACCCACACTGAACTGGTGGTTGGTGGTGTTGGGAGTTGGGAGGGGCACTGGGAATACCCATGAAGTACATTGCACTAAAAAAATTACTTTGCCTTTTTATTGTTACTTTTTCATCACATGCACACACACCCACCCTTTGTGTGTGGTCGAGGTGGTGGTTGAGGGGGGGGGGGGGATACCCCATTAGCTACATGCACACTAACACCCACCTTGAACTGGTGGTGTGGTGGTTCGGTGGTTGTTGGGGCGGGGGCACTGGAGATTACCCATCAGGTACCATTGCAAGACTAAAAACTTTTGCTTTGTTATTGGTTACCTTTTCATCACATGGCCACCAACTGACACCCACCTGAAACTGGTGGTTCGGTTGGTGCGTTTGGTTGGTGGTGGGGGGGGGGGCATCTGGATACCCATGAGTACATTGCACTAAAATACTTTGCTTTGTTTATTGTTACTTTTTCATCACATGGGCACATACACCAACACCTTGTGGTGCGTGGCGTGGTGGTTTTGAGGGAGTTGGGAGGTGGGGAGATGGCCGCGTTGGGGGGGGGGGGCAGGGGAAACCCCATTAGATACATGGGCCACTACACCACCTTTGAACTGAGTGGCTTGGGTCAAGCACAGTGCGTTTGGTGGTGTTTGCAAGTGACAAGAAGGATACGACACGAAGGGGGCACTTGGGATACCGATCTCCACGAAGTAACATGGCACTAAATACTGCTTTGTTATTGTTACTTTTTTCATCACATGGCACACTACAACCCACTTGAACTGGTGTGGTAAGGTGCCGTCGTGTGGTTGGGCGCGGGTGGGGCCACATGGATACCATGAGTACATTGCCACTAAAATATAACTTTGCTTTGTCTAGTTGTTACTTTTTTCATCACCATGGCAAACACTACACCCACCTTGGTTGGTGGTGGGGTGGTGAGGGGAGAAAGGGGCGGGGCGGGATAGCCAATTAGTAACCCCATGGCACACTACAACCCACCCTTGAACTGGTGGTTGGTTTGGTGGTTTTGGTGCCGGTGGTTGGGGGGGCGGCAACTGGATACCCCTATTACAGTACATTGCACTAAAATACTTTGCTTGTTATTGTTACTTTTCATCACATAGGCACACAACACCCACCTTGAACTGGTGGATTGGTGGCGGGTGGTTGTAGGTCGGAATTGGGGGGGGGGGGCACTGCGGGGAATACCAATGAGTAACATTAGAACACTAAAATACTTTGCTTTGTTATTTGTTACTTTTTCATCACATGCACCACTAACACCCACCGTTGGGGTGTCGGTGGTGGTTGAGGGCTTGGTGGTGGGTGGTGGCAGTGGGGGTGGGGGGGGGGGGGATACCCATCTAGGTAACCATGGCACACTTACACCCACTTGAACTGGTTGGTGGGGCAAGGGGTTGGGGTTGGGGCGGGACCTGGAGATAAATTGGACACTTGCAGCTAGAAGATACTTTGCTTTGTTTACTGGTTTCACTTTGTTCAGCAGCAGGCACATCTGCACCCCACCTTGAACTTGTCAGACTGGGGTGTGGGCGGGAAGGTGGGGTCGACAACAAACTCGTACATCGAGGTGGGGGGAGAGATAGGGTGGGTAGTATATGTCAGGTGGTGGGTGGTGGTTGGTTGCGCACTGGGATAGCCCATTAGTACATACTACCTCATAACCACCTTGAACTGTTCAGGGGAATCTCCATGAGAGCGTCTTTGGCCAAAGTTCACATCCCTCTTGGACGGTCATTTGGCCAAAGAACGCAAGCGCACAGCTTTAAGTGTAAGAATTACAAAACTCGGAATTGTCGAAAACTTCCTCATGAGCAGGCAATGCCTCGTTCACAAGCTCTACAATCTCATGTTCCCAGGGGCGTCCCCCACCCAACCAGATGATGGACAGTGGAGCTGACTGTAAAGGATTACGAGAAGGAGGGGGGGGGGGGGGGGTAAGTCAATGTGTTTGGGTGTTGTTTTGCATGGAGGCGTTGGGGAGGGAGCGGTAGGGTAAGTAAGAGGTGAATGTCGGTCTCAACCTCTGCATTGTGTTCCCAGGGGCCGTTACCAAGCGGGACCATGATGATGGGACAGGGGAGCTGGGCTGTATTGGATAGGGGAAGAGAGGGGGTGTTTGGTGAGGGTGTCTGCGCTGTGTCTGTGGTTGACTATGAGTTCTACAGTGTGTGGAGAGGTAAGGGAAGTTGCTGGGTGTGGGGCTTGGTGAGGGTGTCTGTGTGTGTAATGTTGGTTGACTTGAGATTCTAAGGTGTGTGCCAGGGGTAAGGAAGTTGAAGTTGGGTAGTGGGGCTTCGGTGGGAGGGTGCTGGTACGTGGTGCGTGGTTGAATTGAGTCTTGGTTTAAGAGGTAAGCGAACGTTGTTTGGCGTGTGGGCTTGGTGTGTGTGTCTGTGTGAGTATGTGGTTGACTTGAGTCTGAGTGTAGCTGGGTGTAAGGAACTGTTGGTTTGGAGATTGGTATGAGGGTCGTCTAGTGATTGTGGGTCTGTGGTTGACTTGAGTCTGGTGGGAGGTTAAGGACGAAATGGCTGAAGGTTGTGGGAGATGGTAGGAAGGGTGTCTGTCCGTGCCTGTTGCGTGGTTGAACTTGAGTCTGGTTTAAGAGGTAAGGAAGTTGCTGAGGTGTGGGCTTGGTGTTGTTTGTGTCTGCTGTGAGTATTGTGTGTTGACTAGAGTCTGGTGTTGTGGGTAAGGAACTTGTTGGTTGTGCGAGATTGCGTGAGTGGTGTCTTGTGTGTGTGCGCCATGCCAACCCGTGTGTGAATGAGTCTGGTTCTAAGAGTAAGGAATGTTGGCCTGGGTGTGGGGCATTGTGTGAGTGTTGTTCTGTGTGAAGTATGTCGCGTTGACTTGAAAGTCTGGTGGGTGTGGGGTACAGGAACTTGTTGGTTGTGGAGATTGGTGAGACGGTGTCTGTGTCGTGTCTGTGGTTGACTGAGTCTGGTTGGGGAATGGTAAGGAAGTTGTTGGGTGTGGGCTTGGTTGAGGGTTTGTCTGTGTGAATAGTGCGGTAGTGTGAATTGAGTCTGGATTTAAACTGGAGGATAAGAAGTTGTTGCGGTAGTGGGGCCTTGGTGTTGTGTGGTCTGCTCCTTGGTGAGTATGTGGTTGACTGAGTTCTGGTTTAGAATGGGAATACGAGGCGCTTGGAACTACACGTAACCTAATAACCGCTCTAAGACAGTAAGTCTTCGAAGCACAAATATACAATCTTGTCCCATCGGGCCGTC
>JAJSRW010000653.1:0-54597 GCA_022414725.1 Microglena sp. YARC
TCAATCCCGACACACACACAACAACCCGAAACCCGAGACACACACACCCGACCACACACCACACACAACCGACACACACCACACACACCCGACAGCCTGAACCCCGACGTGTAGAAGCCAACCAAAAAAAAACACACAACGCCCGACACAGTACACATCACACAACCCGACAACAGTTGCACATCACACAACTGCCGACACCACACACTTGTAATCCGACACACACACACATACAACCCGCATCACACAACACTCGACACAGGTTTCTTCAGCACCCAACCGACACATGAGATGTTCCAACAGCAACCGGGGACTCACACACCCCCAACCCGAACACACACGACAACGACACACACACAGGAGTCGCAACGCGACAGGCATGCACCACGGCACACAAGCCGACACACCGCACACACACAACCCGACACACAGACCACCAACCCGAGACACACATACACAACCCGGGCACACAACACACAACCGCCGACCAACCACCACAACCCAGCGACACACGCACATCAGCACAACCCATACACAGCTGGGGTATGTTAACAGACTCACACACGACAGACACGACACATTTGCACCCCCGCACACAACACCGAACACACATCGCACACACAAGCCCGACACACAGACACACACCCGACACACACCGACAATCAGCACATTTCAACCGAACACACACACAACCCGACACACCACACACAACCCCGACACAAGACACAACACAACCGACACACACACACACACAGAACCGACAGCACACACACACAACCGACCAGCCACACACACCACCGACACAACACACACGACACCCGACACACAACACCACAACCCGACACAGCACACAGGCACAACCCGACAGACACACACACACAAGCCCGACACACACACAACGACCTAAACCCGACACAGGAGCGTTGCGTGTAGGGCATCCACACACAGCATTGCGCGGACCACACACACACACAACGCCGACACACACACGGAACACACCCGACACATCACAATCAACAACCGCTACACACAACACACAACCCGACCATCTACACACACACAACCCGACCACACGAGAGGCTTGGTTACAGACACAGTACCCGACAAACACACACACACAACCGAGCACAGTCACACACTATGCCACGCCGACAACAGCGACACCACCAACCCGGAAACCCACACACAAAACCGTTACAACACAACACCACAACCGGACACCACACACACCGAACACACATCACACAACCCCGACACACACACACACAACGCCGTCACACACAAGCAACACAACCCAACACAGCACACACACAACCCGGCACATCACACACACACGACACACACACAGCAACAACCGACACACACACACACAGCCCGACACACACACCACAACCCGACACAACACACATCACAACCCGACAAACACACACAACAACCCGACATCACACATCACACAACCCGACAGTACACACATTAGCACACAACCGACACACACCGACCACACAACCGTACACACGATTCACACGCAACCCGACACACACACACACAACCCGACCACACACACAACACAACCCGACCACACACACAACAACCCAACACACACACACAACCACGACCACACACAACACCACCCGACACACCACAGCACAACCCGACAACACACACATTTCACGATAAACCCACAACACAACACAACGCACACACAACACACACATACCGACACACAACACACACGCCGCAGCACCCACAACAACAACCCGACACACACACACACAACCGACGCACACAGACACACAACCCGACCCACATACACACACAACCCGACAACACACGGCACAAACCCTACACACACACACACAACCCGACACAACCACACAACCCGACACAACACACACACACACACCGACACACAACACACAAACCCGACACACAAAACACAACCCGAACACACACACACACAACCCGACACAGGACACACAGTCCACAGACCCGACACACACACAAAACACACCCGACACACACACACACACAACCCGACACACACACACAACCCGACACACCACACAGCACAACCCGACACAACACACACACAACCCGACACACACACACACACAACCCGACACACACGACCACATGAAACCACTAACGACACAACCACAACCTACCAGCAAACCCACCCCGACCCCACACAACACACAACCTCCGGACACTACCACCAGGCACACAACCGCGACCACAACCTCCGAAGCAGCACACCCTCAACACCCAACCACACAACACACACCTACCACGCCACAATCAAATACCCCAGAACGCTCAACACACAACACCAAAGCTGACCCGGATTCCATGACCCCCCGCCCATAGGTAGTGTGTGCCAGCCAAGCTCCCGCCATTGTATGATGACACAAAACACAACACACACCAACACCCTACCCCCTCCTAAACGTGTATGTGAACACCAACACCAACACCACCCAAAAACACAGAACCCGAAACACAACACACACCACAAACAGGACACACGACCCACAACAACAACCCGGAGCACAACACTCACGAGACACAACCCGCAAAACACCGACACAACAACCCGACACACACACACCACCAACCCGAAAAACACACACCAACACAACCCGAACCACCACACACACACCCGACACACATCACACACAGAACCCGACACACAATCACACCAACCCCGAACACACCACAACCACACACAACGACACCACACACACAACCCGACCCACACACACACACAACCCAACACACACACACCACAACCCGACAACACACAACACCACAACCACACACACAACACAACCCGACACCACATACACCACACACACAACCCGCACAACCAATCCCGACACACACACACCAACAACCCGACACACACACACACACACAACCCGACACACACTACACACCCGACACACACACACCACAACCCGACTACACACACACACACAACCACACACACACACACACAACCTCGACATACAACACATCACACAACCCGACAGCACACACCACAACCCGACACACACACACAACCCGACACACCACGACACACACAACCCGACACACACACACACAACCCGGACACAACACACACACAACCCGACACCCACACACACAAACCCACACACACAACCGGACACACACCCGACACACACACAAAACCGGACACACACACACACAACCCGACACACACACACACACCAACCCGACACACACACACACCCGGAACACACACACACACAACCCGACACACATACACACACAACACCTGAACCCACACAACAACCCGACACACACAACACACACACAACCCGTACACACACACACAACCACACACACAAACCCGACACACACACACCACAACCCGACACACACACACACACACCCGACAACAACCACACAACCCGACACACACACACACGAACACACACACAACCCGACACACACACACAAACCCCGACACACACACACACAACCCGACACACACACACACAATCCCGACACACACACACACACAACCGACCATCACACACACAACCCGACACACACACACACCAACCCGCACACACACAACCCGACAAACCCGACACACACACCAACACACCACCCGACAACACACACAACAACCCACACATAACCCGACACACACAACAGGACACACACTACACACAACCCGACCCACCACACACAACCCGACACACACACACAAACAAACAAACACACAACCCGACACACACACACACACAACCCGACACACACACACAATCAACCCGACACACACAGACACACACACACACCAAGCCGCACACACCACGGACACACCACACACCACAACCCGACACACTAACCCGACACAACACACACATCCACACACACACAGATGAGACACACACACACACACAAAACAATCCGAGACCACACAACACACACAACCCGAACCCGACACACACACACATCAACCAACCGACAACACACACACACACAACCCACACACCACAACACAAACCCGGACACAACACCGACACACATTACACACAACAACCCGACACACCACACACACACAACCTCACGTTTCCCGACACAACACACACAACCCGACACACACAGCACACACAACCCGACCACACCACACACGAACCCGACTACACACACCCACAACGACCACACAACACACACACAACCCGACACACACACACACATAACCCACACACACACACACACAACCCACACACCACACACACAACCCGACACACACACCACACAACCGACATCAACACACACACACAATCCGAACACACACCAACACACACACAACCCCGGACACACACACACAACAACAACCCGACACACACACACACACAACCCGACACACACACACACAAACCCGACACAACAGCCACACACAACGCCGACACACACACACACACACAGCACAAAAACAAAACGAACCTTGAGGTAGTGTGTGTATGTATGGATGTGTGTATGTGTGAGGTGACGCGTGCGGGGTGTGCTGTGTGTGTGTGTGCGCCGGGGTCCGGCGTGTGTGTTGATGTGTGTGTATGTGTGTGTGCATGTGTGTAGGTGTGTGTGTGTGTGTAAGAATGTGTGGTGTGTGTATGCTGTGTGTGTGTGTATGTGTGGTGTGTATGTGATGTGTATGTGTTCGTGTGTGTGCATGTGTGTGTGTATGTGTGTGTGTGTGTGTAGTGTGTGTATGGTGTGTATGTGAAGTGTGTGTGTGTGTGTTGTGGATGTGTACTGTGTGTTGGTGTTGTGTGGTGTAATGCAGGTGTGTGTGTAGACAGCCCTACACCTTTGAATATTTCAGTGGTGCAGTTCTTGTATTGTCATCACATTGTATTTTATTCATTGCATTTTCATTAATTTTATTTTATATTGTTATTAATTTTATTAATAAGACCGACATCAACAGGCTGTATTTGAGTGTATATTTTATTAATTGCCGCGTGCCTGAAGTAGGTCTGGGTGCTCCTTCCAGAACAGCATCAACAGGCTGAGGATGAAGTTTTATATTAATTGTATTTGATTACTTGTATATTATTATTTTTGTTATATTTTATTAATTGCCGCGTGCCTGAAGTAGGTCTGGGTGCTCCTTCCAGAACAGCATCAACAGGCTGAGGATGAAGTTTTATATTAATTGTATTTGATTACTTGGTATATTATTAATATTTTTGTTATATTTTTTAATTGCCGCGTGCCTGAAGTAGGTTTCTGGGTGCTCCTCCAGAACAGCATCAATACAGGCTGAGGATGAAGTTTTATATTAATTGGTATTTACTTATATATTATATTTATTTATATTAATGCCGCGTGCCTGGAAGTAGGTCTAGCTGCTTCCAGAACGCCTGCCTGAAATTAATTAATTGTATTTGAGACTTGGATATTTATTAATATTTTTAATTTTATTACATTTGCCGCCAGGTCTCCCCAGTACTACTCCTAATGTAGACGTTAACCATGCTCAATTGTTCTCTGCCTGATCCCTGTCTCTATATTCTCGCTCTTCCCAAGTGCTCGAAGGTCTGGGTGCTCCCTTCCAGAACAGCAATCCCGAAACAGGCTGAGGATGAGCAAGTTTATATCTAATTGTATTTTTGCCCCTATATTATATTATTTTTGTTATATTTATTAAATTGCCGAGTGCCTGAAGTAGGTCTGGGTGCTCCTTCCAGAACAGCATCAACAGGCTGAGGATGAAGTTTTATATTAATTGTATTTGATTACTTGTATATTATTATTTTTGTTTATATGTTTATTAATTGCCGCGTGCCTGAAGTAGGTCTGGGTGCTCTTCCAGAACAGCATTCAACAGGCTGAGGGATGAAGTTTTTATATTCCCTTGTATTGAATTACTTGTATATTATTATTTTTTTATATTTATTAATTGCCGCGTGCCTGAAGTAGGTCTGGGTGCTCTTCCAGAACAGCATCAAACAGGCTGAGATGAAGTTTTATATTAATTGTATTTGATTACTTCTACTTCCCCCCCCTATATTGGGTGCTTCCTTATGAACAGCATTTTCTGTATCATATTTTCTGGGCCGCGTGCCTGAGTAGGGTCTGGGTGCTCCTTGCCAGAGAAGCATGCAACCAGCTGATGCGATCCTGATCTATATTATTAATTCTTTTTGCGCCGTGAAGTAGAAACATCAACAGGCCCGAGCGTATGAAGCATTTTATTAATCGCATTATGATCTAATTATATGGTATTATTTATATTATATTTTATTCATTATATTCCTATTAATGCCGCGTGCTGCATTAGGTCTGGGTGCTCCCTTTCAGAACAGCATCAACAGGCCAAGGATGAAGTATTTTATCAATTGTATTCTATTAATTCTATTACCGGGTATTTATTAATTGTATTTCATTAATTATCTCCATAGGTGCCCAAAGTCTAAAAACGCCTAAGTTCGGTACAAGATTGTGGTACAGGCCGTACATTACCCCAAAATGCTCGGAATCAAATTCTGTCTGGCCCACCTTTCGCGCAATTGTGTCAGCTACGCGCACATGTACTTCCGGTCCGAATTCGCATGCTCCCCCCATGGTCGCGAGCAGCCTTGTACGGAAGGCCTCCCACCCGAGCCCGGCCGGCATACACGTGTGCAGCCCCCTCACATCAGTGATGCGATAATTCTGCCTACAAATCCAGATCCCGCCAGACACGAGTCGCCAATCCGCGAGCTCCTCCATTTTGAATCATTTGTTACCGCGGGACGAAAGGCTTTATCAAAACCCCTACCACAAGGCGGAGGCTGCGCTTCAGCCTTGGCCTCAGAAAGTTTACTGAGATAGCAGTACAGAGGTACTCGAAAATTCACCTGATCACGTCTCCCAATCCGCCCTCACCCCCCTCCCAACTTGAGATTTCACCCCCCTTTCCCCAAATCAAAAACTAACTTCAGATGTGGATGTTTGAAAACTAAGTTGAAAAAAAGGTTGTTTTTTTAAATCTATTTTGAAAATAAATTTTTGAATTTTGAAATTTCAATTAAAAAAAAGTTTATCAGTCTTTGTGCTACGAAAACAAATATAAAACCAAATAGAAACAATTCAGCTTGTGCAGCGTTGTACCCACACTTAGGGCACCCACAATATGTAAATAATCAGTATTTTGGGGGTCCATACTCACCCATACTGCCCATGTACTGCCATCCAAAACCTGATGTAGCAATCACTTATAAGGAAAGATGTGCACAATAGGGTACCTACTTATATTTTACGAAAACTTGCTTTTGATAGCGATAGGCTCCGTTCCACTTCTACGTAAAATCCGTACCGACTTAGGGAGCCCCATAGTGAAAAAAAGCACATGTTTTGCTTTGCCTGCTTCCCACAACCTGATAGAACCCAACTCTGAGTATTTATATGTTGAACTGATGTGGTTAGGTAATTTATTAGCAAAAAAAAGTTTTCTTTGGACTTGAGGTAATAGGTGAAAACCATCCGTACCACTCAGGGTCGGACTTAGGCAATCATGGAGATATATTTTATTAATTCTATTATATTCATTATATTATATTTTATTAATTATATTCTATTAATTGCCGCATGCCTGCATTAGGTCTGGGTGCTCCTTCCAGAACAGCATCTAACAGGCCGAGGATGAGGTTACAGTATGGAGGAGATGATACCCGTGGCACACACGCTGTCAGCATGGGGGCGATTGAAGTCGGGAGGTCGTTAGGGCGGAATCATTTGAAACATCGACATGAGAGGCTCGAAGGATGCAAATGCACTGCGGACAGGAAATGATGAAACCGACAGTGAATATAAATCTCTCTCTCTCTCTATATATATATATATATATATATATATATATATATATGTGTGGCAGACATACAGAAATGCTTCACCAACGAATTTCTGACTGGCACATGACGGGACGTTTTTGAATCGTCCTTCTGGAGTTCGCGCGGGGCAAATTACGTAATAATGCCCCCCTCCCCGAAATCTTCTCAGCCGAATTTTTTCTCAGGGCAACTTCGATCTCGGCGCTCAATGTTCGTCATCGTAATCAGATTTACAAGTCATGCATGTTAGAAACATCAACAGCTTCAGGGGGTCCCTCAGGCGAATTGAGAATGAATCTCCAAGAGCTGATTTGACTCCTCCATCCGTGGGCCTCAAGCGCAAATAAAAGGAGAGGGCCAGCGAGCCTCCAGGATAATTTGAATTTGAATAATTTCGTTCGCTTTCTGAGTCACTCGGAACTGGACTGAATTAATCACAATCTTAACAATCCTTTCTCGAATTCCGGGCCTGGTCAGTGGCTTAGCGCGAAAATCTTTCCCAGCCCTGTCCTATGCGTACGGGGTAGGACAGGGGACAGTGGGAAAAGGGAGACATGGAGGTTGGGGTCAAGAGTCAAAGGGGAAGTCAAGGAGGATAGGAGAAAGAAAACACAGCAAGGGGGGGGAGATGGATGGAGGTGTGAAGGAGAGTAAAGAAGGATAGGAGATAGAAACGAGGGGGGGGGGGGGGGGGGGAGAGAGGGAGAGGTGAAGAAGGAGAGAGGGGACAGGGGGGCCAGGTCAAGTGGCTAACGCCACACGGGCTACTGTACCTAGGGGAGATGGCTGGGGGTTAGGTGGTGTGGGGGTAAATTTTGGGTGGTGTGGAGATGACTGGGGGTTACGTGGGTTACAAGGGGATAACCATAGTGTGTGTCAAGGGGGTGGGATGGGGGGCAGGAAGATTTAGGGGGAACAGGGATCATGTAGGTCCTGGGGGCTGGGGGTGGGGGGGTATTTTTATAGTAGGGAAAGGAAGGGGGCATGTGTTCGATATTTTGCAAAGGGAGAAATATATTGCTTGTGTGCATTTGAGTAAGGGGGGGGGGAGGGTGTACGTTCAAGGGCGTTGCATGTTATGTAACCCAGGTCAGAACAGGACCCAGGACCTGGTGGGTGGGGTGGGGGGTGGCCTCCGGCCACACGGGCAATGTACTAGTATAATATGATATAATATGCGAATTGCACTGCAGACAGGGAATGATGAATACAAAATATAACATAATTTTGCATGATATAATACAATGTCATATTATATAATATGATATAATACAATAAAACATGATATAATATGATATAATACAATGTTACATTTTATAATATGCGAATTGCACTGCGGACAGGAAATGATGAAAACGACAGGTGAATATAATGGTTTGGGGTTCTTGTGATAAGAGTTGTTCGGAGAATCATTGTACATGGCCACAAGAGGCTGGAAGGATGCGAATTGCAGTGCAGACAGGAAAGGATGAATACGGTATTCAGAATACGGCAGGTGCAGACATGAAATGTATTCGGAATAGAATACGGCAGGTGGATATAACGGTTTGAGACTCTTGTGATCGGAGTCCGACAGAGAACCATTAGACATCGCCGTGACAGGCTGGAAGGATGCGGATTGCACTGCGGACAGGAGATATTGCAAATCGGATTAAATGTGCCATAGTTAATATGTAGGGGTCGGGCAATATATATCATGTCATCATCATATGATATCATATGATGCCGGGGGTCTGACTATGTAACTTTGGCCTGGGCCATCATATCATATGATATTGAATTTTGTGTGTGCGACCCGTCGCCAAATCTGCGACCCAGGTGCGACCACCGTGCGACCCTCAGGTGTGCGAGTTTAGGGCGAAATGGGCCCTTGGTCGCCATCGTAATCTTTGTAATTCTCAAGCGTTTTGACTTTTGACTTTGACCTTGACTTCTCGACCAACGTTTTAATGCGGGTTCATTTGTTTTAAATATTGTTACCCATTGTTCTTAATTAAAGAGGCTGTGAGCTATACCAACTGATCATTGAACATGGACATGAGAGGCTCGAAGGATGCGACTACTGTAGACAGATAATGATGAATATGGCAGGGGCACACAGGAAATGATGAAAACATAGAGGCCGTGAGATATACCAATTAATCACTGGACATCGGCATACAAGGCTGGTAGGATGCGAATTGCAGTGCGGACAGATAATGATAAATATGGCAGGTGCACACAGGAAATGATGAAAACATAGAGGCTGTGAGCTCACTGTAATTGTTTTCGGCTACCAGCACCAGCTTCTATGCAGCTCCCTGAGACTGCCACTGGGCCAAACCCAAAGCTTCCAGGAGCACTGGAAAGCTGACAATATCAGCTTCCAGGTGCCTAGGTTGCTTCAAGTTTGGATGAAGAGAGAGCCCAGGGATCTGCCTAGAAGCCCAGGGATCCCAGGGATCTGCCAAGAGAGCCCAGGGATCTGCCTAGAAGCTGGTGCTCGTAGCTGAAAAGAAAAACTATGTGTGAGCTACGCCAATTTATCATTGAACATGGACATGAGAGGCTCGAAGGATGCGACTACTGTAGACAGGAGATATTGCAAATCGGATTAGATTATTATATTCAGCGTGGGGCGATTGAAGTCGGAGTTATACGGGGGGTCATTGAACATGTTGGGCATGAGGGGCTGGAAGGATGCGAATTGCAGTGCAGAGAGATAATGATGAATACGTTGAGGCTGGGAGCTATACCAATTAATCATTGGACATTGCCATGAGAGGCTGGAAAGATGCGAATTGCAGTGCAGAGAGATAATGATGAATACGTTGAGGCTGCGAGCTATACCAATTAATCATTGGACATTGCCATGAGAGGCTGGAAGGATGCGAATTGCAGTGCAGAGAGATAATGATGAATACGTTGAGGCTGCGAGCTATACCAATTAATCATTGGACATTGCCATGAGAGGCTGGAAGGATGCGAATTGCAGTGCAGAGAGATAATGATGAATACGTTGAGGCTGCGAGCTATACCAATTAATCATTGGACATCGCCATGAGGGGCTGGAAGGATGCGAATTGCACTGCGGACAGGAAATGTTGAATACGACAGGTGAATATAATATAATATGATCAATATATTATTATAATATATAATATGCGAATTGCACTGCGGACAGGAAATGATGAATACAACAGGTGAATATATTATAATATGATCAATATATTATTATAATATATAATATGCGAATTGCACTGCGGACAGGAAATGATGAATACATAGAGGCTGTGATCTATACCAATAAATCATTGGACATCGGCATAAGAGGCTGGGAGGATGTGAATTGCACTACGGCAGGAGATATTGCAAGTCGGATTAAACGATCATATTCAGCATGGGGGTTAGTGATGGAAGGATGCGAACTGCACTGCAGACAGGAGATATTGAAAACAAATTAAATGATCATATCCAGCATGGGGGTCAGTGATGTAAATGCTTTGATCATCGCCATGAGGGTTAGAAGGATGCAACTGCACTGCGATAGGACAGGAGACGGTGCACATATGAATAGGGAACGGCAACATGATATGAAATAATGTCATGTCATCATATGATACCATATGATGCCGGCAGTCTGATTAGGCCAAAGTTACCATTTAAATACAATATCATAGGATGCAATTTGTATGATATCATATGATATCATACTCGACTTTGGTCAACATCATACATGATATGCCAATCCCTACACATGAATCAAAGCGATATTTGGAGCCCTTCCTCTCGACGAGTGTCCTAAACAAGCTCTCACATGCATACACCATACGACTCCCTCCAATGTCCTAACGCGACGTGTGTCCTAAACAAGCACTCACATGCAACACTGAGAACGTGGAATGACGTGTGTCCTAAACAAGCACTCACATGCAACATTGAGAACGTGGAATGACGTCCAGAAGGAAGCTGCCATGATGAAGGCTCTTCCAAAGCCACGCCCAGGATGGCCCAGTGAGTGGCAGCTGCATACGAGCAGGAAGAGGGCAAAGTGACTGCAACGGGGGTTAAGGGGTGGGGGTGGGTGGGGGTGGGTGGGTGGGTGGGTGGGTGGGTGGGAGGGGTGAATATGCGATGAAGCCAAAGCCACGCCCAGGATGGCCCAATGAGTGGCAGCTGCAGACGAGCAGGAAGAGGGCAAGAGACTGCAACGGGGGTGAAGGGGTGGGGGGTGGGGGGGGGGGGTGAAGGGGGCGGGGGTGGGGGGGGGGTGGGGTGGAATGGGGTGGGGGGGTGAAGGGGGTGGGGGGTGGGGGGGTGAAGGGGTGGGGGGGTGAAGATGAATATACGATGAAGCCAAAGCCAGGATGGCCCAGTGAGTGGCAGCTGCAGACGAGCAGGAAGAGGGCAAGAAGCTGGAGTGGGGGTGAAGGGGTGGGGGGGTGGAGGGGATGAAGGGGTGGGATAGGGGTGTGGTGATGGGGATGAAGGGTGAAGGGGTTTGGTGTGTTGGGGTGATGTGTATTGGGTGGGGTGGGGTGGGGTGATGTGTGTTGGGGTGTGTTGGGTTGGGGTGTGTTGGGTTGGGGTGTGTTGGGGTGTGTTTGGGGTGGGGTGATGTGTGTTGGGGTGGGGTGTGTTGGGGTGGGTGTGTTGGGGTGTGTTGGGGGTGATGTGTGTTGGGGTGGGGTGGGGTGGGGTGGGGGTGAAGGGGTGGGAATGAAGGGGGTAGGGTGGGGGTGAAGGGGGTAGGGGTGGGGGTGAAGGGGGTAGGGGTGGGGGTGAAGGGGTGGGGGGTGAAGGGGGTGGGGGTGGGGGTGAAGGGGGTAGGGTGGGAGGTGATGGGGGTAGGCGGGGTGAAGGGGGTAGGAGTGGGGGTGAAGGGGTGGGGGGGTGAAGGGGGTAGGAGTGGAGGTGAAGGGGGTAGGAGTGGGGTGAAGGGGTGGGGGGTTGAAGGGGGTGTGGGTGAAGGGGTAGGGGTGGAGGTGAAGGGGTTAGGGGTGGGGGTGAAGGGGTGGGGGGGTGAAAGGTGAATATACGATGAAGCCAAAGCCACGCCCAGGATAGCCCAATGAGTGGAAGCGACAGACTAGCAGGAAGAGGGCAAGAGACTGGGGTGGGGGGGATGAAGGGCTGGGATAGGGGTGGGGTGATGGGTATCAAGGGGTGGGGTGAAGGGTGGCTGGAATCGAGCTCTACCATAGAGCTATTCGTCGAAATAGGATCGGGAACATATATTGTATTGGACACAAGCCGTATACAAACGCCTTGTAATAAGGCGAACTATTTATTTATGTATTTATTCTGAATTCATTCTTTATGTATTTATTCTGAATTCATTATTTATGTATTTATTATGAATTCATTATTTATGTATTTATTATGAATTCATTATTTATGTATTTATTATGAATTCATTATTTATGTATTTATTATGAATTCATTATTTATGTATTTATTCTGAATTCATTATTTATGTATTTATTCTGAATTCATTATTTATGTATTTATTCTGAATTCATTATTTATGTATTTATTATGAATTCATTCTTTATGTATTTATTCCGAATTCATTATTTATGTATTTAATCTGAATTCATTATTTATGTATTTATTATGAATTCATTATTTATTTAATCTGAATTCATTATTTATGTATTTATTATGAATTCATTCTTTATGTATCTATTATGAATTTCTTATTTATATATTCATTATGAATTCACTATTTATGTATCTATTTATGTATTTATCTATGTATTTGTTTTTATATTTATTCATTTATTTATTTACTTAAGCCGTGTACAGACTACGATTTGCAATGAAGCCAAATGCATGCATGCGGCATTACAGGGGCAGCATAGCATGGTATGGAGGTTATTGAAGGTGAAGGGTGGAGAAAAAATGGAGCCAATGGGACACCCAGGGCGGCCTAGGCAGGGGCAGCTACGTACTAGCAGATCGGAAACGTGCATTTGGTTTGGTATAAGCCGTATACCGACTACGGTATGCAATGAAGCCAAGTGCATGTATGCGGCATTAGAGGGACAGGGGTGAAGGGCGAATGTGTAGGGTTGGGCCGGGAACATATATTGTATTGGACATAAGCCGTATACAAACGCTTCGCTATAAGGCGTACCAGTCATTTATATATATTCATTTATATATTTATATATTCATTTATGTATTTATTTATCAATCCATTCATTTATTTATTTAAGCCAAGTACAGACTACGGTTTGCAATGAAGCCAAATGCATGTATGCGGCACTACAGGGGCAGCAGTACGGTATGAAGGTGAAGGGTAGAGATATTAGGTTATTGAAGGTGAAGAGTAGAGATATTAGGTTATTGAAGGTGAAGGGTAGAGGTATTAGGTTATTGAAGGTGAAGGGTACAGATATTAGGTTATTGAAGGTGAAGGATAGAGATATTAGGTTATTGAAGGTGAAGAGTAGAGATATTAGGTTATTGAAGGTGAAGGATAGAGATACTAGGTTATTGAAGGTGAAGGGTAGAGATATTAGGTTATTGAAGGTGAAGGGTGGAAATATTAGGTTATTGAAGGTGAAGGGTAGAGATATTAGGTTATTGAAGGTGAAGGGTAGAGATATTAGGTTATTGAAGGTGAAGGGTAGAGATATTAGGTTATTGAAGGTGAAGGGTAGAGATATTAGGTTATTGAAGGTGAAGGGTAGAGATATTAGGTTATTGAAGGTGAAGGGTAGAGATATAATATCCCCGTTCGACGAATGGCTCAGTGGCAGAGCTCCTAGAACGACAAAGGTGCCGGGTTCGAATCCCTACAGATGCGCTTCAGTGTTTGCGGTCGCTGTCAACCGCCATGGTAGCTTTGTCCAGGTTAAGTAGCAGCCCGTTCCCTACCCCCGTAAGACAAGGCTCCCTTAATACCACGCCCCACCAGGCGTTCTCATTACTAGAGGTATAATGTATAGCATGATAAGGCTTCGGCTTATAGGGGTACCGGTGGACAAAATTAGCCCTAATAGGGCTATTAGCTAAGTTAGACCTAATAGTGCACAACTAATTTAGCAAAAACTAGCCAAACTTAGCCAAAAGAACCCAGAAAAAGTGCCATATGTCAAGGAGAGTGTTGCCATGCATCATGCTAGCCTTTGTTGGCAATTGTGTATGATCTGCCCATCATGAGTCTTTGCCGTATGCCTCCCCGAACAATCGTGTGCGGAAGACCTTGCAATTAGGCATTGTGACGCCCACCACATTTCCCATCTTCTTGAGAGACCTGTTGTTTGCCTTGTTAAAGGGAGTCTCGCTCGTGTAAAGAAACATGGCAAAATACGGAATGAACTCCGATGTTTGGGCTAGGTTTGGCTACCATGCCCTGCCCTCTTGGGGCACAGAAACCATGCTGCCCCCTTGAGACACAGAAATCCTGCTGCTCTGCTTGGCAATGAGTGGGCTACTCCTCAATGCCACCTTTTCCACCCCCACCAAATCCTCATCATCACTTTTAACGTGGAGCAGCTCATTCAGTGCTGCAACTGCCTTCTTCTTGTCCTCAGCCTGAAGCCCCTTGCAGTACGATTTTTTTGTCGCGTTGGAATGCGTATAGTAGGACGCAATGGGGTTGGCAGGGCTGAATACGCGAGTGCACTTCGTGCAAGAGACGACACACTGCTCCGTGACCCCATCCGCGTCCAGCCCATCTTCAGCACCTTGCATCTCAGGTTGCAAGAGCTTCTTCCACTTTCCCTTCACGCTATTCAGCCGTGAAAAAAGCTGGCTGGGCGTGCACAGATGACGCCTAGCCAGCTAGGCGTCATCTGCGCACTCAGGAAAATCTGGTTTGCCGTTTTTTACAAACCAAGACTTGGGCGGACTGTAAACAGTTGCGGTTGCCATTCGCGAATGTTAATTACTGAGCGACGCAATGCAAAAATTAATGAACGATTAATTGAGGGGCTTGTACTCATACTAAATATATAGACGTATTGTCGGCACACTGTTCCTGCCAGCCTGGCTGAGCCTGGGGGGCCTGGTGCTCGTACCCTCATTCTGTGTTACCGCCGCGTTGCGTTTCCAGCCACGACGACCAGCCACAACGACACGGCCTATTTCTCATCTCTTCACCTTCACCTAGCGCTATTTTCCGGGATTTATTATAGCGCTAGTAGCGCTAATAGTGCGAAGCCACTATACCCCCCCGGCCTAACCCTAAGCATGATACATCACACAGACAGGCTACCATGGAAAGTGTGTGCAATTATATGTATTTGAATTCAAATTATAAATTTCAATCCAAATTTCAAAACAGATTTATATTCAAATACAAAATGTTCACATCCAGGGCACAAATAATGCTGCACAGGGACTTATATAGAAGGCGACTATAATGACAAATGCAGATGCAAATGCAAAATTGTAATCAAAATTTCAATCCAGTTTTGAATTCAAATTTAAATCCCTCTCACATCGAGGGCGCAAGTTATAAGACGCAAAGGGACTTACATGGAAGGCGGCAATCATGACAAATCCAAATTTCCAATCCAAATTTCAATCTAGATTTGAATTCAAATTCTAATTCATAAGTGATGACGCACAGGGACTTACATGGAAGGCAACCATCATGACAAATGTAAATTTGCAAACCAAATTTGAATCCAGATTCGAATTCAAATTCAAAATCATAAGTAATGACGCACAGGGACTTACATGGAAGGCTACGATCATGACAAATGCATGTTTTCAAATCCAGATTTGAATACACATTAAAATTCATAAGGAGTGACGCACAGGGACTTACATGAAAAGGCTACGATCATGACAAATGCATGTTTTCAAATCCAGATTTGAATACACATTAAAATTCATAAGTAGTGACGCACAGGGACTTACATGAAAAGGCTACGATCATGACAAATGCATGTTTTCAAATCCAGATTTGAATACACATTAAAATTCATAAGTAGTGACGCACAGGGACTTACATGAAAAGGCTACGATCATGACAAATGCATGTTTTCAAATCCAGATTTGAATACACATTAAAATTCATAAGTAGTGACGCACAGGGACTTACATGAAAAGGCTACGATCATGACAAATGCATGTTTTCAAATCCAGATTTGAATACACATTAAAATTCATAAGTAGTGACGCACAGGGACTTACATGAAAAGGCTACGATCATGACAAATGAAAACATGCATGGACTAACATGGAAGGCGACGTCCATGACAAATGCAAATTTCTAATCCAATGCAGATTTGAATTCTAATTCTAATTCACAAGTGATGACGCACAGGGACTTACATGGAAGGCAACAATCATGACAAATGCAAACGCGGCACTAACAGCAGCGCCCCAAAATAGGCGACACCTGCATAGAAACATGAAGGAGGTTCGAATTATAATTATATTTTGAATTGTAACTCGAATTGTTACATGTTGTTTCAGCAATCTCTGGGCTGCTCACGACGCCTGCGCAGAAATGTAAGCAAGGTTAGAATTATAATTATAATTTGAATTGTTACATGCATTTCAGCGAACTCTGGGCTGCTCACAACGCCTGCGCAGAAATGTGGTCGAGCAGGGTCAAGGTTAGAATTTCAATCATAATTTGAAATACTACATTTTTTCAGCCAACTCTGGGCTGCTCACGACACCTGCACAGAAATGCGAGCAACGTTAGAATAAGAATTATACTTTGAATTGTTACATTTTTCCAGGCAATTCTGGGCTGCTCACAACGCCTGCGGAGAAATGTGAGCTAGGTTAGAAATATATTTTGAATTTAAATTGTTACGTTTTTTTCAGCTAACTCTGGGTTGCTCACAACGCCTGCGCAGAAATGTGAGCAAAGTTAGAAATATAATTATAATTTGAATTGTTACATGTTTGTACAGCCAACTCTGGGCTGCTCACAACGCTTGCGCAGAAATGTGGGCAAGGTTAGAATTTCAATCATAATTTGAATTGTTACATTTTTCCAGGCAACTCTGGGCTGCTCACAACGCCTGCGCAGAATTGTGAGCTAGGTTTGGAATATAATTTAAATTTGAATTGTTACATGTTTTTCATCCAACTATGGGCTGCTCACGACGCCTGCGCAAAAATGTGAGCAAGAACATAATTATAATTTGAATTGTCACGTGTTTTTACAGCCAACTCTGGGCTGCTCACAACGCCTGCGCAGAAATGTGGGCAAGGTTAGAATTTCAATCACAATTTGAATTGGTACATCTTTTTCAGCCAACTCTGGGCTGCTTACGACGCCTGCGCAGAAGTGTGAGCAATATTATAATTATAATTATAATTTGAATTGTTACATGTTTTTACAGCCAACTCTGGGCTGCTCACAACGCTTGCGCAGAAATGTGGGCAAGGTTAGAATTTCAATCATAATTTGAATTGTTACATTTTTCCAGGCAACTCTGGGCTGCTCACAACGCCTGCGCAGAATTGTGAGCTAGGTTTGGAATTTAATTTAAATTTGAATTGTTACATGTTTTTCATCCAACTCTGGGCTGCTCACGACGCCTGCGCAGAAATGTGAGCAAGAATATAATTATAATTTGAATTGTCACATGTTTTTACAGCCAACTCTGGGCTGATCACAACGCCTGCGCAGAAATGTGGGCAAGGTTAGAATTTCAATCATAATTTGAATGGTTACATTCTTTTCATCCAACTCTGGGCTGCTCACAACGCCTGCGCAGAAATGTGGGCAAGGTTAGAATTTCAATCATAATTTGAATTGTTACATATTTTCAGCCAACTCTGGGCTGCTCACGACGCCTGCGCAGAAAAGTGAGCAAGATTAGAATTATAATTTGAATCTGAATTTGAACATGTTTTTAAGCCAATTCAGGGCTGATCACAACGCCTGCGCAGAAATGTGAGCAAGGTTAGAATTATAATACTCCTGACACCATATAATTCTTACCAGTTGTTATGTGAGACTCCATGTAAATTTAAATGTAAATCTGAATTTCAACCATCGCTCCCAGCACCACCTGAGTAATAGCAGCTGGCATGTGTAACTCTATCTAAATGTATATTTATATATATATACCATCACTCCCAACACCATCTGATTCTTACCGGTTGTCGTGTGAGACTCCATGTTAATGTATATTTATAATTATATTTAAACCATCACTCCCAACACCAGATGATTCTTACCAGTTTTCATGTGAGACTCCATTGGGTGTCTCTGGTTGCTGTTCATCAAATCCGTCAACCACTTGTAGGAAGCCCTGCGTCACATGGGGCATGAGTCACATGGGGCATGAGTCACATGGAGCATGAGTTACATGGAGCATGAGTTACATGGAGCATGAGTTACATGGAGCATGAGTTACATGGAGCATGAGTTACATGGAGCATGAGTTACATGGAGCATGAGTCACATGGAGCATGAGTTACATGAAGCATGAGTTACATGGAGCATGAGTCACATGGAGCATGAGTCATATGGAGCATGAGTCACATGGAGCATGAGTCACATGGAGCATGAGTCACATGGAGCATGAGTCACATGGAGCATGAGTCATATGGAGCATGAGTCACATGGAGCATGAGTCACATGGAGCATGAGTCACATAATGCATGACTGCATGACTGCATGAGTCACATGGAGCATGAGTCACATAATGCATGAGTCACATGGAGCATGACTGCATGACTGCATGAGTCACATGGAACATGAGTCACATAATGCATGAGTCATATGGAGCATGACTGCATGACTGCATGAGTCACATGGAGCATGAGTCACATAATGCATGAGTCACATGGAGCATGACTGCATGACTGCATGGGTCACATGGAGCATGTGTCACATAGTGCATGAGTCACATGGAGCATGAGTAGGGAGAGGCAAAGACCGATAGAACTATATAGATCTATCGGTCTAAATAGATCTATATATATCTATATTCGCGAAGCCGATAGATCTATCGATATCCCTTGTCCGAGCCCCCCCCCCAGTCCTGATATATCTATATAGATCTATATGGGCAGTTAGAGCCGTCAAATGTTCCTCAAACTTGCTATCCGCTTTCTTCACACTGTTCCAAATGAAAACAGCAAATACCATTTTGAATGAAGCCGGCTTACAAAGTTATAAGGGCAATCAGAAGTCGCCTGCAGCCGTCTTGGCCATCCTCGAGGAAGCCCCTCCTCTTTCTAACTGAAGAGCAAACGATGCACGGATTGAAGAAGGTGGTCCTTGCCTGTTTTTTGCCGTGCTTGTGACATTGGGGTCAGTCCCAACAACATTAGCAACCTGACGAACGCGCACATGAGGGCATGCAAGGGGGGCTCAACGAACCGAGCCGGCTACGGAGACGTCAGTGGAGAGGAGGGGGGCTACCACTGCCCCTCGTAAGAGGGGTAGGGGCAGGCCCCTTAACAGTCCTAAGGAACGGTGCTCCTACCATGCTAGCGGATAAGGCTTTAGCCTATGGCCTTTAGGGGACGATTCAGAGTGACTGCACAATGTGTCCATGTAACCCTAGTCTACAACCCTAGCGAAGCAATCGCGGCATGATGATGAATTGATGATGATGATGAACTGTTCAGCAACCAGTAGTTGCGTTAGTTTTGACTGAATAGCCAGCCAGGGGAGCTGCCCAGAAGCTGAACAAATTAGACAGTTTAAAGGCTTTTCTAGGACCTGATGTATGCTGAACTGCTGATGGTCATGATGATAGGGGTAGGGGGGACTCGGCCTGGGTCGGTTTGGAGGCTATATCGTGACCGTTTAGTATGTGACCGCGCCGGCAACGAGCTTCACAAGTGATTACTGAACTAAAAATAAATCCTATATTTATTTTGAAGGCACAAGGCACCTTAATATGATGCAGACTACATACTAAATAAATCCCAGATTTTTCAGAGGCCTCCTTGAGGTACCGATATACCAGATATAAATATTTTTTGCTATATATACATCTATATAGATCTATATGTTGGGGCAATATATATCTATTTGCCGCCCCCTAAGCATGAGTCACATGGAGCATGAGTCATATAGAGCATAAGTCGCATGGAGCATGAGTCACATGGAGCATGAGTCACATGGAGCACGAGTCACATGGAGCACGAGTCACATGGAGCATGAGTCACATGGAGCATGAGTCACATGGAGCATGAGTCACATGGAGCATGAGTCACATGGAGCATGAGTCACATGGAGCATGAGTCACATGGGGCATGAGTCACATGGAGCACGAGTCACATGGAGCATGAGTCACATGGAGCATGAGTCACATGGAGCATGAGTCACATGGAGCATGAGTCACATGGAGCATGAGTCACATGGAGCATGAGTCACATGGAGCATGAGTCACATGGAGCATGAGTCACATGGAGCATGAGTCACATGGAGCATGAGTCACATGGAGCATGAGTCACATGGAGCATGAGTCACATGGAGCATGAGTCACATGGAGCATGAGTCACATGGAGCATGAGTTATACGAAAGCAAGCAAGCAGGCAAGCCAGCCAGCAGGAAGAAAGGAAAGCAAGCAAGCAAGCAAGCAAGTTAATAAGCAAGCAAGCAAGCAAGCAGGCAAGCAGGCAAGAAGGAAAGCAAGCAGGCAATCAAGCCGGCGGGCGAGTGAGCAAGCAAGCAAGCAAGCAAGCAAGCAAGCAAGAAAGCAAGCAAGCAAGCAAGCAAGCAAACAAGCAAGGGAGGGAGGGAGGGAGGGAGGGAGGGAGGGAGGGATGGGTATACCATATGATGTTGACCAAAGGTGAGTATGATATCATTTGATATCATACAAATTGCATCATATGATATTGGATATGAATGGTAACTTTAGCCTAGTCAGACTGCGGGCATCATATGATATTGGATATAAATGGTAACTTTAGCCTAGTCAGACTGCGGGCATCATATGATATCATTGTGCCGTTCCCTGCTCATGAGGCATATGAAGCTCCAAACGATCCACACCCATGTGCCTACAGGACCCCTATGAGGACGTACAGACCTAACCATACAAGCCATGCCCTCAAGACCCACACCCACACCAACACCCACATACATACAAGCCATGCCTTTAATCACCCCCCCTCTCAAACCAACTCGCATATCACTTCAAAGACGGCAGTATGACGTACCGAATAGACAGCTGAACACAGGTCAGAAAAGATGAGCCCCGTGAGGCAAGTATAGCCAAAAGTATCCAAATCCATGTGCCTACAGGACCCCTACAAGGACGCACAGACCTAACCATACAAGCCATGCCCTCAAGACTTCCCCCCACCTCCCACACACACACAAACAAACACATACAAGCCATGCCCTCAATCCCCCCCCACCCCCCCCCACCCCTTCCCCTCAATCCCCCCCCTCTCAACGCAACCCGCATATTACTTCGATTACATCAGCATGACGTACCGAATAGACGGCTGAGCACAGGGCAGCAAAGATGAGCCCCGTGAGGCAGGTGAAGCCGAAAACTATCCAAACCCATGTGCCCACAGGACTCCTATAAGGTCGCACAGACCCTTTTTCGATATGCATAGTGCCTAGCTATCTCACTGCTTGGCTGTTTTAATGCTTGGCTGGTGCACTGCTCGGCTGTTGTACTGCTTGGCTGTCGTACTGACAGGCTGCCTTAACCTCAGGAATGTATGCTTCCTTGGGATCTGCGGACTGGTGCCTTCAGCTTTGAGCTAGCACAGGAATGTAGGCACAAAAACGAAAGTACTGCTCTGATTGGACAGGTGTGGGTCTGGAGGTGTGGGTGGGCGTTGGAGCTCAGGGATGGATGGCTGCCCCAGGTTCGGGACAGGATGAGCTGCTGCGGCGAGTTCTGGAGCAGGAATGCGGCGAATGGTGGGGCTAGTAGGACGATGAGAGGGTCTGAGTCGCTTAATCGAGCAGTTCGCGTAGTTAAAGCGCAGCTGAGTTGTGCAGTTTGCTTTGAAAGTTTAAACGCTCGCTTTGCTGCTTCCGCGTTGAGCCAGCAGACAGCGAGATAGACTATTTTAGCTCAAGAGATGTGAGGAAGGCGCTATTGCGCTTGGTGCTGGAGCAATTCGGCAACAAAAAGACACCCGGAAGAGGGGTGGGGTGGGGTGTGATACCGAGTTGGTTTGGTTTGGGCGTGAGTCATCAGTCAGGCTTCACCCGGGGCGGGGGCTTCACCCCCGGCTTCACCCCAGCTCGCCCGAGCTCGCCCCAGCTCTCACGGATAACCAGGGGCCCTGCGGATAACGGATCTTGTGTCGGAGAGCTATCGTGTGCTCCGATTTCGGAGCTGGTCGGAGCTGGTGCTGGTGTCGTACCGGAGAGTAGAAGTAGAGGCGACGAAGTGGCAGAGTCTGCATGGGTAGGTCGGGGTAGGTGGCATTTGTGGGGGTCCTCGTCCGGCGAGCTGTCAGCATTATGAGTGGCTCTCGCCCAGAATGAGAATTTGCGATCGATACTCCGCAGTTCTAGACTTCTAGCTGCCTGCAGGCGAGATTGTGGTAAGGACGGGCATGGATGGTGGATGGATGGGTGAGTATGGATGGGTGGTATGGATGGGTGGGTAACTGCGTATGGGTGGTAAGGATAGCTGGGTATGGGTGGGTGAATGGGTGGGTATTTTGACTACCGTAATACCGTATGCGCCTTAAGTATCGTCAAGATTAAGTACTGGCAAATGTCATTTCCCCCCTAAAAGTGGGTCTCAGAAAAGCATGGCAAAACTAACTTGGCAAAGGGGTCTGTGGCTTTGACTGTCTCAAACTCAGACTTGAAATCCAGTTGGCAAAGGGTCTTATGTTATTGTTACATTTCCTTGTTACATGTTCATCAAGTAGTCTGCCCAAGCTTGCTGTAAAACCATGTAACAATTCAAATCAGGAGCATTAAACTTGCTAGGGCTTAGTAGCCAGACCGGTATATGGATCCATCCAGCAAATTGCTGGCTGGAGCCATGTAACCAAGTTCAAGGTCAAGTACATGTTTACGAAGTAGTCTGCCCAAGCTTGCTGAAAATGAAACCATGTAGCAATTCAAATCAGGAACATTTAACTTGCTAGGCTTAGTAGACAGAGTACCCTGGTTACCGTAACTTGGCTAAGGCCAACCACCTGGAGTGGTCTCAAGCTGAATCCCTAATCCAGTTTGGCAAATGGTCGTTTGCCAAACCGTTTGCTAATACTTCAGGAGCGTGCGGTAGGTATGTGTGGTATGTCATGTGTGTACGTTACTGAAGCGGTATGTTAATAGCAGTGGAATAGTTAGCGTGATAACGAAATAGATGGGGGCGCCGAGAGACACCGAGGTAATGATTTGATATGACTCAAAGCCATAGACCCCTTTACCAAGTTAGTTTTGCCATGCTTTTCTGAAACCCACTTTTAGGGGGGAAATGACATTTGCCAATTCTTAATCTTGCCAACACCTAAGGCGCGTACGGGGTACATACAATATTTGCGGGATGCCCAGTAATACCCGCCCACTGACTTGGAATTGGACGACGGCAGTATTTTTCAGAAGGTTTTGGGACTACACCTAAATAATCGACACTTTTTTCCATGCCCGATTCCTAGGTCTGAACTGTCTGGAGACGAAAACATAAATTACAAATCGGTCGGCACGATTTTGACACGAGTACAGTTTTGCTTAAAGAAAAACGAGATTGAACATTCCAGAATCCCCCAAGGCTTGCCAAGCAGGGTACTTCAAATTGCCAAATTGGCCAGCGCTTTAACGCACTTGAAAACAAAAAAACTGCGCTTTGTAGTGCAAAAAGCGCAAAAAATGCTTGCTGCGCCCACAGGGAGTTGCAAAAAACTGCGCTTAAAGCGCAGAGGGGGTCAAAAAGTCAGCGCTTAAAAGCGCAAAAGCGCGCGCTTTGAATTACCCTGTTGCCAAGGCTTTCATAATTACATGAAAATTTCCTTAAGTCAATGGCCTGACGTGGCTGTGCCTCACTTGGCAATGAGAGTGGCCCGAACCTCGGGTGGTAGCAGGGTGCCGGTGTATTGTTTTTGCTGCACAAATGTTTTTTGCATAGAAGGGTGGGTCTCCTTGCACTAGTCCGAGACTGGAAGGATTAGATGTGATGTGACGGACCGAGCGAGAATGGAGCGAGGATGCCAGCAAGATTTCCTGGATTCGCTGCTCTGCCGGCGTCAGCTTCACATGGTCAGCGTCATGGCCGAGCTGCCAGCGTCAGCTTCACATGGTCAGCGTCACACATTGCAGGCTGTACAGGCCTTCCTGTCCGAACCCTTCATGTCCGTTTCTTGAGGAGGAAAAATAGGTCACAGCTGTTTCCAGCCTGGACCCCTAAATCGCGCCAAAACTTCGAGCCAGCAATAGCCAACCCTACTCAGCCGATGCTATGCTCCGCTGCATCTGACTGCAATTCTTTCGTGTCCACCACCTAGCCTCGTTGCTACCACCTTGATCGTTCACAGATTACACGCCCAGATTTCCGACCAGAAAACTGTCTTTTCCAGCGTCTCAGCGCAGCAGCTACACACAAGTGTGCTGCGGAACAAACGCCAATCACCAGGCGTACAAGTGTAATAAACCATCGGGACGTCCCCCCCCCCCCCCCCCCCCATGCACCGCTTCCCAACACCAACACACACTCCACAACCTTGAAGTGCATTTGGACTCATAAGCAGCCTCTCTGGTTGAATATCAGATACTGCAGTGCACTGCATTGTAGTATATTATAATCGCTCTTAACACTGTAACAACTTGAAGTGCATGCAACACACAACACACACACACACACACACATGCATGCATGATGTCAGTCCCGCCCTTCCTTAACCCTGCATACTGCTGATTCATCACCTGGTTTGGACCAAGTGATTATAGTTCAGCTCCATTCATCTGTTGCTGCATGCTGCACACCCAACCTGCGGCAGTTACAGGTGTCGTTTGTTCAGCTATAAAGCTCTCAGCTACAAATATCGTTTGTTCAGCTACAAAGCTCTCGGACACAAAGGTCGTTTATTCAGCTACTAAGCTCTCAGCCACAAAGGTAGTTTGTTCAACTACACAGCTCTCCGCCACAAAGGTCGTTTGTTCAGCTACAAAACTTTCAGCTACAAAGGTCATTTGTTCAGCTACACAGCTCTCAGCCACTAAGGTCCCCCCGTCAGCTACAAACCTCATCCGTTCAGCTACAAAGCTCTAGCGCGTGTTTCACCCATCATGGTCTCTCTCCTGCGCTTGTCGCTCGCAGCCTTCGTGTTGGTTGTGACAATCCTGGTGTCTGCTAAGGATGAGTCAGACATCACATGTAACCAAAGCGGCATGTGCAGCCTGGGCAAGACTGAGTACTTCTATGGATCCATACAGACAAGTGAGAACCCCCCTACTGTCTAGTTCATCCACCCCTGCCTGCCTGCCTGCCTGCCTGCCTGCCTGCCTGCCTGCCTGCCTGCCTGCCTGCCTGCCTGCCTGCCTGCCTGCCTGCCTGCCTGCCTCCCCTCCCCTCCCCTCCCCTCCCCTCCCCTCCCCTCCCCTCCCCTCCCTTCCTCTCCCTCCTTCTGCCACGGTCTTTCCTTGCTAGCTTTGTCTGTTTGCTTCCTTCTTGTACCACAGCCATATTCACCATGTTCCGTAGCCACATTCACCATGTACCGCAGTCATATTAGGTCATATTAGTCACCACCTAAACCCTGATCTAAAACCCGGCATGTGAGGTTTTAAGATGCACTGAAGAAAATGAGCTGCACGAATGAAGTAATATAAAACACAACCTGAACCCTGATATAAACCCTGATATAAACCCTACAGGCGAAGGCTTTAAAGATGCATTTAAGAAAGTGAGCTACACAAATTAGGTCATATTAGTCACCACCTAAACCCTGATATAAACCCTGCAGACGAAGGCTTTAAAGACGCATTGAAGAAAGTGAGCTACAAGAATGAGGTCATATTAGTCACCACCTATGGCTCATACTTTCTGGAGTTTGTGTTCCAGCTGCACAATCAATTCCGACGTTTGGGTATGAGCCACTTCCTTGCTCTCTCCATGAAGGTGCGGTGCATGATAGTTAGGGAACACACCACACCACACCTTGGTGCATGATAGTTAGGGAACTCACCACACCACACCACAACAAGCTTAGCGCCGCAACAAGCCTAACAGCCCTATTGCTTTTTGCAAACAGAGATTTTGTATGAAATCAGCCTTCCTGTGGTGACTGGCGTGGAACTGTGGACTTGTTATTATATATAGTTATTAATAGCATATAATTAGGGAACGGCAAATCATATGATGTTGACCAAAGACGAGTATGATATCATATGATATCATACAGATATCATATGATTTAATATCATATGATATGATGGCCTAGGCCAAAGTTACCTGGTCAGACCACCGGCATCATATGATATTATATGATGACATGATATCATATGATATCATATTGCCGACCCCTAATGATAGTACATAATGTACACGCATACAGTCATACTCTACATTGCTGGTAGTCATGTTTAGTATCAAGTATTCATATGCAGTGTACTTTCTGGATTTCGTGCTCTAGCGGCAAAAACGATTCCGATGTTTGGGTATGACAGTATGAGCAACTTCCTTGCTCTCCATAAAGGTGCGGTACATGACAGTACATAATGTATACTCATACAGTCATACTCTACATTGCTGTTAGTCATGTTTAGTATCTCCACCACCATCTCGCCCACGATGTCCCCTCCCCCACCACCACACACCACCACTATCTCCCCTCTCCAAATACACCACCATCTCTTCTGCCCTACACAATTTCCTCCCTCCCCCCCCCCCCTCCACCTACCTACCTACCTACCTGCCCACCCACCCACCTACCCACCCCCAATCCTCCCCCCAACCTCCCCTCATCCATCTACCCACCCACCCAGCCACACACACCAATCCCCCCCCCACCACCACCACCACCACGCTCACCCACCCACCCACCACCCACCCACCCCCACCCCACCCCCACCCCCACCCCCACCCACTCCCACACCCACACCAACACACCAACCCTCCCGCCCACAACTTCCTGCCCACCTCCCACACATAGGAGGAGGGGTGTCAAGAGGTGGTCCAAGTAGGTCGTGCTGACAAGAAGATCAGCTGTGCATGGGACGACTCCCCCCAGCACAGCAATAGTTGGGAAGGTGGGCCGCTGCTATCGCATCTGCGGTGGCGCTTTCTAGCTCGCGCTGCCAGGATTGGTTACAACGTGATGTCCTTGGACAGGTGAGCTTCCACCGGAATTTTTTGGAAAAATCAATAATGTTTGTAATAAATCAGGTTGATACAGTTGGGCAGATGGGCCACTGCTCTTGCACCTTAGGTGGCGCTCTCTAGCCCGCGCAGCCAGGATTGGTTGCAACGTGATGTCCTTGGACAGGTGAGCTTCCACCGATTGTTTTTGGAAAAATCAATAATGTTTGTAATCAATCAGGTTGATACAGTTGGGCAGGTGGGCCATTGCTCTTGCACCTTAGGTGGCGCTCTCTAGCCCGCGCAGCCAGGATTGGTTGCAACGTGATGTCCTTGGACAGGTGAGCTTCCACCGGAAACGTTTTGGAAAAATCAATAATGTTTGTCAGGGGGGGGGGCAGAAAGACAGATTTTGGACCGCACCTTCGATATGGTGTCCGATTCAGATGGGAGTTGGAATTGTGGACGTTTCATACAAAAAGAGGGGGGAAATAAAGTTGGCTAAAAGTTTTTTTACCCCCCCCCCCCCCCCCCCCCCCCTCCTAAAACCCAATTACCTCACCCTACCCCCCTAAAATGGGGGTCATTCGAAAGATCTTTTAAAGCCCATTTCAGTTATGCTCTTACATCTTTCATGGGGTTACCCAAACGTGATTTATCGCGATGTTAAGATTTGGGCCGCTTTGGTTGAAAAACTCTTTGGACCCCTCTAACTTTGGTACAACTTTATTTTTGGCTCAAAAAAAAAAACTTTTTTTTTTATATAGTTTGAGGATAGACTCTATCCAAAGCGAAGGTGCGGTACGGCAGCTTTTTTCTTTCCCCCCCCTCGATGTTTGTTATAAATCAGGTTGATACAGTTGGGCAGGTGGGCCACTGCTCTTGCACCTTAGGTGGCGCTTTCTAGCCCGCGCAGCCAGGATTGGTTGCAACGTGATGTCCTTGGACAGGTGAGCTTCCACCGATTGTTTTTGGAAAAATCAATAATGTTTGTAATCAATCAGGTTGATACAGTTGGGCAGGTGGGCCACTGCTCTTGCACCTTAGGTGGCGGTTTCTAGCCCGCCCAGCCAGGATTGGTTGCAACGTGATGTCCTTGGACAGGTGAGCTTCCACCGGAAACGTTTTGGAAAATCAATAATGTTTGTAATAAATCAGGTTGATACAGTTGGGCAAGTGGGCCGCTGCTCTTGCACCTTAGGTGGCGGTTTCTAGCCCGCGCAGCCAGGATTGGTTGCACCGTGATGTCCTTGGACAGGTGAGCTTCCACCGGAAACGTTTTGGAAAAATCAATAATGTTTTGTAATCAATCAGGTTGATACAGTTGGGCAGGTGGGCCACTGCTCTTGCACCTTAGGTGGCGGTTTCTAGCCCGCGCAGCCAGGATTGGTTGCACCGTGATGTCCTTGGACAGGTGAGCTTCCACCGGAAACATTTTGGAAAAAATTAATAATGTTTGTAATAAATCAGGTTGATACAGTTGGGCAGGTGGGCCATTGCTGTCGCATCTGAGGTGGCGCCAGGGTACTACCATTGACCAAATTGGCCAGTGCTTTAGTGCGCTTGAAAAAAATATAAATTACGCTTTGTAGTGCGAAAAGCGTAAAAAATGCTTGCTGCGCACACAAGGGGTTCCAAAATTGTGCAAAACGTGCAGTGGGGCTGAAAAAGGCAGCGCGCCAGCCCGCAAAAACGCGCGCTCGGAAGTACCGTGGGTGGCGCTTTCTAGCCCATGCAGCCAGGATTGGTTACAACGTGATGTCCTTGGACAGGTGAGCTTCCTCCATAAACTGTATGCATTTAAATTATATTTGGTTATCAATCATACATAATAAAATCACACATACATAGATATATAGTTGGGCAGGTGGGCTGCTGCTATCGCACCTGCGGTGGCGCTTTCTAGCCCGCGCTGCCCGGATTGGTAACAACGTGATGTCCTTGGACAGGTGAGCCTCTACCATAAACTGTATGCATATTAATTATGTTTGGTTATAAATTATATATCATAAAATCACACACATATATATATATATACCCCCACCCATCCACCCACCTACACCCCCCACCCACCTACCCCCCCCCTCATCCCCACCCCCCACCCAGTGACAACATGGTCCTGCAAGACCCTTACATATTCTTGACCCCCCCCCCCCCCCACACACACACACACCCACACACCCACACCCCACACCCACACCCACACCCACACCCACACCCACACCCACACCCACACCCACACCCCACACCCACACCCACACCCACACCCCACCACCCACACCCACCCCAACCCCCACCCCAACCCCAACCCCAACCCCAACCCCAACCCAACCCCAACCCACCCACCCAGTGACTACATGGTGCTACAAGACCCTTACGTGTTTTTGACCCCCCAACCCCCCTCCCCCCCCCCACCCCACCCCCCACCCACCCCCCCCACCCACCCCCCCACCCCCACCCACCCCACCCCACCCACCCACCCCCACCCACCCACCCCCCACCCCCCACCCCACCCACCCCACCCCACCCCCCCCACCCCACCCACACACACACAAACACCCCCCCACCCACACACACCCACCACCACCCACCCAGTGACTACATGGTGCTGCAAGACCCTTACGTGTTTTTGACCCCCCCACCCCCCCCACCCCCCGCACACCCAGTGACTACATGGTGCTGCAAGACCCTTACGTGTTTTTGACCCCCCCCCCCCCCCACCCCCCACACACACCCAGTGACTACATGGTGCTGCAAGACCCTTACGTGTTTTTTGACCCCTCCCCCCCCCACCCCCCACACACACCCAGTGACTACATGGTGCTGCAAGACCCTTACGTGTTTTTTGACCCCCCACCCCCCCACCCCCCCCACACACACCCAGTGACTACATGGTGCTGCAAGACCCTTACGTGTTTTTGACCCCCCCCCACCCCACCACCCACACACACCCAGTGACTATATGGTGCTGCAAGACCCTTACGTGTTTTTGAAAGCCCCCCCCCCACACACACACCCCCCACACACACCCAGTGACTACATGGTGCTGCAAGACCCTTACGTGTTTTTTGACCCCCCCCACCCCCCCCACCCCCCACACACACCCAGTGACTACATGGTGCTGCAAGACCCTTACGTGTTTTTGACCCCCCACCCCCCACCCCCACCCCCACCCCCACACACACCCAGTGACTACATGGTGCTGCAAGACCCTTACGTGTTTTTTGACCCCCCACCCCCCCACACACCCCACACACACCCAGTGACTACATGGTGCTGCAAGACCCTTACGTGTTTTTGAAAGCCCCCCCCCCCCACCTCCCACACACACCCAGTGACTACATGGTGCTGCAAGACCCTTACGTGTTTTTGAAAGCCCCTCCCCTGGGAGATGCACAGCTGCTGAGCACAATGGCAAACGACTGCGGCATGGATGGTGGATTTGCATACATCCAAAACACCAAGTCAGATGGACCTGTGGCCTGGCTGTACCATCGTACTACAGAAGTACCGCTTCGCTGGATGGATGATGACTACAAGCACACGAATGCTTGGGGCAAGAAGCAGGATGGGATGTGCATGACCTTTGGTGCGTGGGGTGGTGGTGGTGGGTTGTGGTGGGTGTTGGGTGGGTGATGGATGGTGGGTGGTTAGGTGGTGGATGGTTGATTTTGGGTGGTGTTGGGTGTTGGGTGTTGGTGGTGGGATGATGATTACAACGACACTAATGCTTGGGCAAGAAGCATGACGGGATGTGCATGACCTTTGGTGCGTTGGTGGTGTGGTGGGTTTTGGTGGGTGGTGGGTGATGGACTGGGGGGTGGTGGTTGGTGGGTGGTGGATCCTCAATAACTACAGCCACACGAATGCTTGGGTCAAGAAAAATGATGGGATGTGCATGACCTTTGGTGCGTGGGTGGTGGGTGGTTGTGATGGATTATGGTGGTGGTTGGTGGATGGTGGTTGGTGGTTAGTGGTGGGTGGTGGGTGGGTGGTAGATGGATGATGGTGGTGGTTGGTGGATTGTGGTTGGTGGTAAGTGGTGGGTGGTGGGTGGGTGGTAGATGGATGATGGTAGTGGTTGGTGGATGGTGGTTGGTGGTTAGTGGTGGGTGGTGGGTGGGTGGTAGATGGATGATGACTACAAGCATACTAACACTTGTGGCTAGGTGGTGCGTGAGTGGTGGCTGGGTGATGCGTGGGTGGTGGTGGTTAGTTGTGGTGTGTGTTGGGTGGGTGATGGATGGTGGTGGTGGTCGGTGGTGGAGGTGGGCTGTGGATGGTGGGTGGTTGTGGGTGGTGGATGGTGATTACAAGCACACGAATGCTTGGTGCAAGAAGCATGATGGGATGTGCATGACCCTTGGTGCGTGGGTGGTGGTGGTGGGTTGTGGTGTGTGTTGGGTGGGTGGTTGTGGGCGGTGGGTGGTGGGTGTTTGTGGTGGTTGGTGGATAGTGGTTGGATGTGTGTGGTGGATGATGATTACAAGCACACAAATGCTTGGGGCAAGAAACATGATGGGATGTGCATGACCTTTGGTGAGTGGGTGGTGGTGGTTAGTTGTGGTGTGTGTTGGGTGGGTGATGGATGGTGGTGGTGGTCGGTGGTGGGGGTGGGCTGTGGATGGTGGGTGGTTGTGGGTGGTGGATGGTGATTACAAGCACACGAATGCTTGGTGCAAGAAGCATGATGGGATGTGCATGACCTTTGGTGCGTGGGTGGTGGTGGTGGGTTGTGGTGTGTGTTGGGTGGGTGATGGATGGTGGTGGTGGTCGGTGGTGGAGGTGGGCTGTGGATGGTGGGTGGTTGTGGGTGGTGGATGGTGATTACAAGCACACGAATGCTTGGTGCAAGAAGCATGATGGGATGTGCATGACCTTTGGTGAGTGGGTGGTGGTGGTTAGTTGTGGTGTGTGTTGGGTGGGTGATGGATGGTGGTGGTGGTCGGTGGTGGAGGTGGGCTGTGGATGGTGGGTGGTTGTGGGTGGTGGATGGTGAGTACAAGCACACGAATGCTTGGTGCAAGAAGCATGATGGGATGTGCATGACCTTTGGTGCGTGGGTGGTGGTGGTGGGTTGTGGTGTGTGTTGGGTGGGTGGTTGTGGGCGGTGGGTGGTGGGTGTTTGTGGTGGTTGGTGGATAGTGGTTGGATGTGTGTGGTGGATGATGATTACAAGCACACAAATGCTTGGGGCAAGAAACATGATGGGATGTGCATGGCCTTCGGTGAGTGGGTGGTGGATGGTGGGTGGTGAGTGAATAGTGGGTGGTGTTTGTGGTGGATGGTGGTTGTGGTGGGTGGTGGATGGTGGTTGTGGTGGGTGGTGGATGGTGTTTGTGGGTGTGGATGGTGGTTGTGTGGTGGGGTGGATGGTGGGTGGTGGGTGGTGGATGGTGGTTGTGGTGGTGGTGGTGGATGGTGGTTGTGGTGGGTGGTGGATGGTGGTTGGTGGTGTGGTGGTTGTGGTGGGTGGTGGAGGTGGTTGTGGTGGGTGGTGGCGTGGGTGGATGGTGGTTGTGGTGGTGGTGGTGGATGGCGGTTGTGGTGGATGGTGGTGTGGTGGGTGGTGGGATGGTGGTTGTGGTGGTGGTGGATGGTGGTTGTGGTGGGTGTGGTGGTGGATGGTGGTTGTGGTGGGTGGTGGGTGGTGGATGGTGTTGTGGTGGGTGGTGTTTTGTGGTGTTTGTGGTGAGTGGTGGGTGGGTGGGTGGTGGGTGGTGTTTGTGGTGGGTGGTGTTGGTGGGTGGTGTTTGTGGTGTGTGGTGTGTGGTGGATGGTGGTGGTGTTTGTGGTGGATGGTGGGTGGTCTTTTGTGGTGGATGGTGTTTGTGGTGGGTGGTGGTGGTGGGTGGTGTTTGTGGTGGATGGTGTTTGTGGTGGGTGGTGGGTGGTGGGTGGTGTTTGTGGTGGATGCTGGTTGTGGTGGGTGGTGGGTGGTGGGTGGTGGGTGGTGTTTGTGGTGGATGGTGGTTCTGGTGGGTGGTGGGTGGTGGGTGGTGTTTGTGGTGGATGGTGGTTGTGGTGGGTGAATGGTGGGTGGTGGATGATGACTACAGCCACACTAACGCTTGGGGCAAGAAGTATCGTGGGATGTGCATGTCTTTTGGTGGGTGGGTGGGTGTGGTGGGCGGTGGATGGTGGGTGGTCGTGGGTGGTGGATGGTGACTACAACCATACTAGTGCTTGGGGGAAAACCTACCCACTCACCCACCCACCCACCTAACCCTTCCTGACCCCTCCAATGCAGATCAAGCCTTCCTTGATGACTCTGTCCACTCCGTCATTGCTGCCTGCCCCATCTGTGCCTACCTCAACCTACCTCAACCTACCTCAACCTACCTCAACCTACCTCAACCTACCTCAACCTACCTCAACCTACCTCAACCTGCCCCATCTGTGCCTACCTCAACCTACCTCAACCTACCTCAACCTACCTCAACCTACCTCAACCTGCCCCATCTGTGCCTACCTCAACCTACCTCAACCTACCTCAACCTACCTCAACCTACCTCAACCTGCCCCATCTGTGCCTACCTCAACCTACCTCAACCTACCTCAACCTACCTCAACCTACCTCAACCTACCTCAACCTACCTCAACCTACCTCAACCTACCTCGACCTACCTCAACCTACCTCAACCTACCTCAACCCCCCTCAACCCCCCTCAACCCCCCTCAACCCCCCTCAACCTACCTCAACCTACCTCAACCTACCTCAACCTACCTCAACCTACCTCAACCTACCTCAACCTACCTCAACCTACCTCAACCTACCTCAACCTACCTCAACCTACCTCAACCTACCTCAACCTACCTCAACCTACCTCAACCTATCTCAACCTACCTCAACCTACCTCAACCTACCTCAACCTACCTCAACCTACCTCAACCTACCTCAACCTACCTGACCCCACTGATTTAGACCAAGCCTTCCTTGATGACTCTCTCCACTCCGCCATTGCACAGCTCACCGCCCTACCTCCTACTGCCCCCCCCCCCCCCCCCCACACACTCCCCATCCCTCCCCCTCCCCCCCCCCCGCTCCCCCCCAACCACCCACCCCCAACCCCCTCAACCCCCTCAACCCAACCTGACCCCCCACACACCACCACCACCACCACTTTCAGACCAAGCCTTCTTCGATGACTCCCACCACTCCAATATTGCACAGCTCACCGCCCACCGCCTACTGCCCCCCCCTCCATCCCAACCCAACCCCAACCCTCTCGCCTCTCCCCCCCCCACCCCCCCCATCCCAACCCAACCTGACCCCCCACCCACCCGCCCCCCCCCTCCCAACCCAACCCCAACCCCCTCGCCTCCCCCCCCTTAAACCCCCATCCCAACCCAACCTGACCCCCCCCCCCCCCCATCCCAACCCAACCCCAACCCAACCCCAACCCCCTTGCCTCCCCCCCCCCCCCAACCCCCCTCAACCCAACCTGACCCCCCCCCTCCACCCACACACACCACCACCACCACTTTCAGACCAAGCCTTCCTCGATGACTCTTTCCACTCCATCATTGCACAGCTCACCGCCCACGGCCAACTGCCCCCCCCCCCCCCCCCCCCCCCCCCCCCCCCCCCCCCCCCCCCCTATCCCAACCTGATCCCCCCCCCACACCTCCACTTCCAGACCAAGCCTTCCTCGATGACTCTTTCCACTCCGTCATTGCTGGTCGACCCATCTCTGCCACGGCTTGGAACGAGTGTGCCGACCCTAGCTGGGAGACGACCCTGGCGGACGGCACCAAGCTGACCAAGCAACAAGCCTGGGATCGCCAGACTAAACTTGTGGAGTGGGTAACCTAACCAGCCTGCCTGTTAGTATGTATGTTTTCACATTTTATGTATGTTACCGTTCGACCCAAAATTGAAGCCTGACACGTCAGCCAACTGTCTCATAACTAACTGGCTTTGGTCACCAGGGATCGCCAGACTTAACTTGTGGAGTGAGTCACCTAAGCAGCCTGTTTTCATGTATGTTTTCACATTTTCGTTCCACCCACATGACCGTTCGACCCAAAATTGAAGCCTGACACGTCAGCCAACTGTCTTATAACTAACTGGCTTTGGTCACCAGGGATCGCCGGACTAAACTTGTGGAGTGAGTCACCTATCTCTGGATGTGATTTATTTATTATATTTATTTTTTCATTTTATTTATTACATTTATTTTATTTTATTTATTTGTATTCACCTGTCCGGCCTGTCTCTTGATTTTATTTATGTATAATGCGTACTTAATTAACTGAACTTTATTTATTTATTATATTTATTTTATTTTACTTATTTTATGTACTTATTTATTGTATTCGTCCGTCTCTTGATGTTTTTGATTTATTCTAGTGTACCTGTTGTATTTATTTTATTAGCCTGCCTCTTGATGTTATTTATTGTATTCGATTTATTTCATTTTGTTCGCCTGTCTCTTGATGTGAACGTCAACATCCCGCTCAATGTATGTTCAGTCCAGGGGTAGGCCAAATAGGCTTAAGGGACTTGCCCAACCGTATAGGGAGGGCTTAACAAGAATAAAGCACTGCCGAACTGAACCCCAAACAATCTTATAAACGATGGGGGCCCTGAGTTCTTGCTACAGTGATAATTTAATTGTACAATATAATTAAATCATCCTCTCAGCTGGGATGATCATTTGATTGAGCGATTATTCATTGCTTTTTTGCTCAATGTGAACAAAATATGAAGAGTATAATATAAACCCTTGCTTGCAGCTGCCAGAGCGAAATCAAAACGCCAACGCTCTCCCCTCCAAGTTTCCCGGCCAAGCTATCTCTCGGCGACAAATTCAACGAACTGCCTAACATGGACTTCATGCTTATTTGTTTGTTTGCTTGTTTGTTTGTTTGCTTGTTTGTTTGTTTGTTTGTTTGTTTGCTTCCGGATGTAACGTTTCAATCCTTTTTTATTTGATTGTTTGATTCCAGATTTAATGTTTCAATTTTTTTATTTGTTTGCTTATTTGTTTGTTTGTTTGATTGCTTCCGGTTGTAATGTTTCAATCCTTTTTTTATTTGTTTGTTTGATTCCAGATGTAATGTTTCAATCTTTTTTATTTGTTTGTTTGATTCCAGATGTAATGTTTCAATCTTTTTTATTTGTTTGTTTTATTCCAGATGTAACGTTTCAATCTTTTTGTTTGTTTGTTTGTTTGCTTATTTGTTTGTTTCCTTCCAGACTTAATGTTTCAATTCTTAGCATGCAGCTGCCTGCGCAAGATCAGCAAGTTAACGCTCTCTACTCCAAGCTTATCGAACCAAATTACCCTTTCATCCTGATTTATCCAACTTTATCCAACTTTATCTTTTTAGCTTTTAACGTACTTTTCATCCTGCTTTTATGTGCAAATATATAAGGTATAATTCCTTGCACACAGTTGTCAGAGCAAGATCAACACGTCAACACTCTCCCCTCCAAGTTTCCCGGCCAAGCCATCTCTCGGCGACAAATTCAACGAGCTGCTACACATCGACCTGAAGCTGCCCAACAACGGCGGGCCTGATTTTCCAACCAAGCTGGGCCCCCCTATATTCAGCGACAAGGGGGGCAAGTATTCGGATTATTACTTCCAGCAGCTAAAAGCAGATTGCGATGAGACGCGGTAAGTTGTTGTTGATAAAGGGCGGTACTCCAAGTCTTAGGCAGCCCTTCTTTTAGCTGCCTTTCGCTACTTTGCCTATGGGCGGTACTAGCACCAGGCAGCTAAAGGCTGCCTAAGACGAGCAGTGGGCCCCGCTGCTAACATCCTTTGGTGTTAGCAGCGAGTTGGCAAGCGGGCCCCCTTAGGGAAGTGGGCCACTTGGACTTTCACTTTGACTTTGAAAGCAATGGCTTATAAGTTGTTATTTTTTCTCTTTTCTCTTTTCTCTTTCTCTTTTTCTTTCTCTTTCTCTTTCTCTTTCTCTTTTTCTTTCTCTTTCTCTTTCTCTTTCTCTTTCTCTTTCTCTTTCTCTTTCTCTTTCTCTTGTTTCTCTTGTTTCTCTTGTTTCTCTTGTTTCTCTTGTTTCTCTTGTTTCTCTTGTTTCTCTTTCTCTTTCTCTTTCTCTTTCTCTTTCTTCTCTTTCTCTTTCTCTTTCTCTTTTCTTCTTTCTCTTTCTCTTTCTCTTTCTCTTTCTCTTTCTCTTTCTCTTTCTCTTTTCTCTTTTCTCTTTTCTCTTTTTCTCTTTTCTCTTTCTTTTTCTCTTTTCTCTTTTCTCTTTTCTCTTTTCTCTTTTCTCTTTTCTCTTCTCTTTTTTCTCTTTTCTCTTTTCTCTTTTCTCTTTTCTCTTTTCTCTTTTCTCTTTTCTCTCTTTTCTCTTTTCTCTTTTCTCTTTCTCTTCTCTTTTTCTCTTTTCTTTCTCTTTCTCTCTTTCTCTCTCTCTTTTCCTTTCTTTTCTTTTCTTTTCTTTCTTATCTTATCTCTCAGATTGCGACGGGATACTGTAAGACTTTGTTTTTAAGACTTTCATTTTATTCAATTTTTTTCCTTTTACACGGGGTGGGGGTGGGGTGGGGGGGGGGGGTGGGCAAAAACAACATCTGACCCCATGCCCCAAATGTGTAGAGCTTGTTGAGAGGATGAAGAATCTGGTTTAATTTATTTTTTGGCCCAGTAGGTAGAAAGTAGAGGCGCAAGATCTAGTGCAGGCTGAGGCAGCCCTGGTAGAGGTGCCGGCATTGTTGTGGAGTGGTTAAGAATGAGGAAGAGGGAGAGGGAGAAAGAGAGGGAGAGGAGGAGGGAGAGGAAGAGGGAGAGGATGAGGGGAGAGAAGGAGGAGAGGAAATGCAGGGTGATGAGGATGAGGATGTGGACGAGGACGAGGATGAGGATGGCCCCATGGCCCACTGGTGCTGAACCTCTGGGATAAATAAAAAGGGTGGTTGTCTGGGTGATTGGTTGTAATAGACCTAGCATGTGATTCGTATTGGCTGAGAATGAGATTGAGATAGGCCAAGCATGTTAATTTGATACGCTAGGGCATATTAGGGGCCTGGGGGCATTAAACTCCAGGCCCTACCTCTCAGCATACATTGATGGTGATGATGGCACTTGGTCAGTGTGCCCACAAGCGCTGATTGTATTGTCTGATTTGCTTTTCCTTGCTCCACATAGGGTGCATGGTTATGGGAGCAGCAGCAGTAGATAGGCCTTTTCAAGCTATACAAAATGCACCCTACTTTGACACCCTAATTATTATTGTGGGAGGAGATAATGGCCTCCAAGTGGGTTCCGGAGCCGGGGTGGGGTGGGTGGGTGGTAAACTCAGCCCTCTGAAGGGAAAAAGGGCATGGACTACGAGATTTTTATTTCTGCCCCCCCCTTGCTTTTTCTTCGTAATTTTCTCTTTATCGGAAAAAACCCTCCCTTCCTCTAGGTTCCCTCCCCTCAAAGATGTGAAAGCAGCAGATTGCAGCAGTGCCCATAACCAATGACCCCCCCCCCCCCCCCCCCCATCCCTACCCCCCCTACCCCCCCTAAAAAAACAACCACTTCCTGCCTACCCTAGGTGCCCTCCCTTCAAAGATGTGAAAGCAGCAGATGCAGCAACAGCATTGGCGACCAACAAAACAGTCTACTTCGTTCCTAGGTGCTTGACCACTGGTGCCACACACAGACATACACACACACACTCTCACACACACTCTCACACACACACACGCACTCTCACACACACACACACACACACACACACACACACACACACACACACACACACACACACACACACACACACTCAAACACACACACACACACACACACACACACACACACACACACACACACACACACACACACACGCACTCAAACACACTCACACACACACACACACACACACACACACACACACACACACTCACACACACACACACACACACACACAACCCCCTTCCCTAGGTGCCCTCCCTTCAAAGATACGAAAGCAGACGATGCAGCATCAGCACCGGCGAACAACGAGACATTCTACTTTGTTCCTACTTGGTTGACTTCTGGAGCCTCCAACCTCAACCACGGATTTTTGACTCCCTTGGATGGATCCAGGCCTAGGTGAGGTGAAGCTGTTTTGTGTGTGTGTGTGTGCGTGTGTTGTGGGGTTGGGGGTATTTTGTTTCCTGTGTGGTTGACTTCTGGAGCCTCCAACCTAAACCACGGATTTTCGACTCCCTTTGATGGATCCAGGCCAAGGTGAGGTGAAGCGGTTTTTGTGTGTGTGTGTGATGTGTGTGTGTGTGTGTGTGTGTGTGGTGGGTGGGAATTTGTGATTGTTTTTGTGTTTTGTTCCTAGGTGGTTGACTTCTGGAGCCTCCAACCTAAACCACGGATTTTCGACTCCCTTTGATAGATCCAGGCCAAGGTGAGGTGGAGCGGTTTTGTGTGTTGTGTCTGTTGTGTGTTTTTTTTGGGGGGGGGAGGGGCGTCATGACATATACTGTATGCAACAGCTTGCCTCCTTGCACTTCTTACAAGCACGTTGGGATCATACATGCTTTACTATGAACCTTAGTTTGCCTTATTCAGATTGCCACATGTCATCTAAATGATTGCAGGCAAGTGTGTTTGTATGTATGTAGGCAAGTGTGTTTGTATGTATGTAGGCAGGTGATGGTTCACTCCCACTACTTTGCTTAACTGTATGTCCTGGTCCCCCAACAATTGCCACCAACCAACCAACCAACCAACCAACCTACAAGCACTCTATGACCTGGTCCCCCAACAATTGCCACCAACCAACCAACCAACCAACCAACAACCAACCTACAAGCACCCCATGACCTGGTCCCAAAACAATTCCAATAAAACGACGAAAGACCAGTGATCAAGTGCTATATGTGTACTGTACTGTACTGTATGTATTGTTGTAGTGATCAAGTGCCATATGTGTACTGTACTGTACTGTATGTATTGTTGTAGTGATCAAGTGCTATATGTGTACTGTACTGTACTGTACTGTAATGTATGTATTGTTGTAGTGATCAAGTGCTATATGTGTACTGTACTGTACTGTACTGTATGTATTGTTGTAGTGATCAAGTGCTATATGTGTACTGTACTGTACTGTATGTATTGTTGTAGTGATCAAGTGCTATATGTGTACTGTACTGTACTGTACTGTATGTATTGTTGTAGTGATCAAGTACTATATGTGTACTGTACTGTACTGTACTGTATGTATTGTTGTAGTGATCAAGTGCCATATGTGTACTGTACTGTACTGTACTGTATGTCTTGTTGTAGTGACCAAGTGCTATATGTGTACTGTACTGTACTGTACTGTACTGTATGTATTGTTGTAGTGATCAAGTGCTATATGTGTACTGTACTGTACTGTACTGTATGTATTGTTGTAGTGACCAAGTGCTATATGTGTACTGTACTGTACTGTACTGTATGTATTGTATGTAGTGATCAAGTGCTATATGTGTACTGTACTGTACTGTATGTATGTATTGTACTGTACTGTGACAAGTGCCATATGTGTACTGTACTGTACTGTACTGTATGTATTGTTGTAGTGATCAAGTGCTATATGTGTACTGTACTGTACTGTAATGTATGTATTGTTGTAGTGATCAAGTGCTATATGTGTACTGTACTGTACTGTATGTATTGTTGTAGTGATCAAGTGCTATATGTGTACTGTACTGTACTGTACTGTATGTATTGTTGTAGTGATCAAGTGCTATATGTGTACTGTACTGTACTGTATGTATTGTTGTAGTGACCAAGTGCCATATGTGTACTGTACTGTACTGTAATGTATGTATTGTTGTAGTGATCAAGTGCTATATGTGTACTGTACTGTACTGCAATGTATGTATTGTTGTAGTGATCAAGTGCTATATGTGTACTGTACTGTACTGTATGTATTGTTGTAGTGATCAAGTGCTATATGTGTACTGTACTGTACTGTATGTATTTTATGTATCGTTTGTCTTTTTTTGTTTGCTTTTGCGTCTGCGTTTGCCTTATCTTGCTTGCACCCAGTCATCTAGATGTATACACTGCCCAAATATGTTTGAATGTATGCATGCAAGGGATGCACCACTTCCACTACCTCGCTGTTTGTCGTTTTTCGTTTGCTTATGCGTCTGCGTTTGCCTTATCTTGCTTGCACCCAGTCATCTCAATGTATGCACTGCCCAAATATGTTTGAATGTATGCCGGGAAGTGATGCACCACTTCCACTACCTCGCTGTTTGTCGTTTGTCGTTTCCTTTTGCGTCTGCGTTTGCCTTATCTTTCTTGCACCCAGTCATCTCAATGTATGCACTGCCCAAATCTGTTTGAATGTATGCCGGGAAGTGATGCACCACTTCCACTACCTCGCTGTTTGTCGTTTGTCGTTTCCTTTTGCGTCTGCGTTTGCCTTATCTTGCTTGCACCCAGTCATCTCAATGTATGCACTGCCCAAATCTGTTTGAATGTATGCCGGGAAGTGATGCACCACTTCCACTACCTCGCTGTTTGTCGTTTGTCGTTTCCTTTTGCGTCTGCGTTTGCCTTATCTTGCTTGCACCCAGTCATCTCAATGTATGCACTGCCCAAATCTGTTTGAATGTATGCCGGGAAGTGATGCACCACTTCCACTACCTCGCTGTTTGTCGTTTGTCGTTTCCTTTTGCGTCTGCGTTTGCCTTATCTTTCTTGCACCCAGTCATCTCAATGTATGCACTGCCCAAATATGTTTGAATGTATGCCGGGAAGTGATGCACCACTTCCACTACCTCGCTGTTTGTCGTTTGTCGTTTCCTTTTGCGTCTGCGTTTGCCTTATCTTGCTTGCACCCAGTCATCTCAATGTATGCACTGCCCAAATCTGTTTGAATGTATGCCGGGAAGTGATGCACCACTTCCACTACCTCGCTGTTTGTCATTTTTCGTTTCCTTTTGCGTCTGCGTTTGCCTTATCTTGCTTGCACCCAGTCATCTCAATGTATGCACTGCCCAAATCTGTTTGAATGTATGCCGGGAAGTGATGCACCACTTCCACTACCTCGCTGTTTGTCGTTTGTCGTTTCCTTTTGCGTCTGCGTTTGCCTTATCTTGCTTGCACCCAGTCATCTCAATGTATGCACTGCCCAAATCTGTTTGAATGTATGCCGGGAAGTGATGCACCACTTCCACTACCTCGCTGTTTGTCGTTTGTCGTTTCCTTTTGCGTCTGCGTTTGCCTTATCTTGCTTGCACCCAGTCATCTCAATGTATGCAATGTCCAAATCTGTTTGAATGTATGCGGGCAAGTGATGCTTCACTTCCACTACCTGGTTTGTCGTTTGCTTTTGCGTTTGTGTTTGCCTTATCGTGCTTGCAAACTGTCATCTAGATGTATGCCAGCAAGTGATGCTCCACTTCCACTACCTTGCTGCTAGATGCTTATTGTGTGTCGTTTGCTTTTGCGTTTGTGTTTGCCTTATCTTGCTTGCAACCTGTCATGTAAATGTTTGCAATGTCCAAATAGTGTGTATGTAGGAAAGTAATGGTCCACTAAGTAATGGTCCACTAAGTAATGGTCCACTAAGTAATGGTCCACTAAGTAATGGTCCACTAAGTAATGGTCCACTAAGTATGCAGGAAAGTAATGGTCCACTAAGTAATGGTCCACTAAGTAATGGTCCACTAAGTAATGGTCCACTAAGTAATGGTCCACTAAGTAATGGTCCACTAAGTAATGGTCCACTAAGTAATGGTCCACTAAGTATGCAGGAAAGTAATGGTCCACTTCCACTCCCTCGCTTTTGTGCGGAAGGGGTGGAAGGCCAGTGTCAGTAAGATCTAAGGCGGACTTGACTGGAAGCTGTCCCGGGATGCATGTGTGTTACAACCCAAGGAAAACAAAACAGGCTAGGACCGGAAACCGGGAAAAAAACCGGGAACCGAGAACCGGGGTAGGAAAGGAAAACGGGGTAGGAAAGCAAAATGGGCTAGGAAAGGAAAACGGGCTAGGAAATAGAAACAGGCTAAGAAAAGCAAAATGGGATAGGAAAGGAAAGCGGGCTAGGAAAGCAAAATATGCTTACGGGTCTTCCCCAAATCTGTCTGTATGTGTGCAGGCAGGTGATGGTCCACTTCCACTCCCTCGCTTCTGTGCGGAGGGAGTGGAGAGCAAGTGTGAGTAAGATCTATGGTGGATTTGACTGGAAGCTGTCCCGATATCTGCACAGCGACCCAGAAGCTAATAAGAAGCTAGCCCCGGGGCCGTACATGGCTGGTGTGATGCCGGAGAGGGTGCTGGTGATGTCGCCTTACGTCGTTATGAGCATGGCCAAGGATTTGAGGGAGTTCAAGAGAATCACTGCCGGCCTGGTGCAGGTAGGGGGGTTATGTTTGTATTGGTTGGCTGGATTGGTTGGCTTGGGGGAGGGTGTATATGTGTGTGTGGGGGTGGGTGTGGGGGCTAGGTTTTAATCTGGGTTGGTTGTATTTGTATCAGTTGGCTGGATTTGGGGGAGTTCAAGAGAATCAATTGGCCTGGTGCAGGTAGGGGGGTTATGTTCTCATTGGTTGGTTGGATTGGTTGGCTTGGGTGAGGGTGTGTGTGGGTGGGTGTGTGCAGGTGGGGGTTATGTTCTCATTGGTTGGTTGGATTGGTTGGCTTGGGTGAGGGTGTGTGTGTGAGGGTGGGGTGTGCAGGTAGGGGGGTTATGTTCTCATTGGTTGGTTGGATTGGTTGGCTTGGGTGAGGGTTGTGTGTGGGTGGGGTGTGTGCAGGTAGGGGGGTTATGTTCTCATTGGTTGGTTGGATTGGTTGGCTTGGGTGAGGGTGTGTGTGGTGGGCGGTGGGGGTGCAGGTGGGGGGGTTATGTTCTCATTGGTTGGTTGGATTGGTTGGCTTGGGTGAGGGTGTGTGTGGGTGGGGTGTGCAGGTAGGGGGTTATGTTCTCATTGGTTGTTGGATTGGTGGGTGGCTTTATGGGTGAGGTGTGTGTGTGGGGGTGGGTGTGTGCAGGTAGGGGGGTTATGTTCTCATTGGTTGGTTGGATTGGTTGGCTTGGGTGAGGGTGTGTGTGGGTGGGGTGTGCAAGTAGGGGGGTTATGTTCTCATTGGTTGGTTGGATTGGTTGGCTTGGGTGAGGGTGTGTGTGGATGGGGTGTGCAGGTAGGGGGGTTATGTTCTCATTGGTTGGTTGGATTGGTTGGCTTGGGTGAGGGTGTGTGTGGGTGGGGTGTGCAGGTAGGGGGTTATGTTCTCATTGGTTGGTTGGATTGGTTGGCTTGGGTGAGGGTGTGTGTGGTGGGGTGTGCAGGTAGGGGGGTTATGTTCTCATTGGTTGGTTGGATTGGTTGGCTTGGGTGAGGGTGTGTGTGGGTGGGGTGTGCAGGTGGGGGGGTTATGTTCTCATTGGTTGGTTGGATTGGTTGGCTTGGGTGAGGGTGTGTGTTGGGTGGGGTGTGCAGGTAGGGGGTTATGTTCTCATTGGTTGGTTGGATTGGTTGGCTTGGGTGAGGGTGTGTGTGGGTGGGGTGTGCAGGTAGGGGGGTTATGTTCTCATTGGTTGGTTGGGTGGGGGGGTTATTGGTTGGCTTGGGTGAGGGTGTGTGTGGGTGGGGTGTGCAGGTAGGGGGGTTATGTTCTCATTGGTTGGTTGGATTGGTTGGCTTGGGTGAGGGTGTGTGTGGGTGGGGTGTGCAGGTAGGGGGGTTATGTTCTCATTGGTTGGTTGGATTGGTTGGCTTGGGTGAGGGTGTGTGTGTGGGTGGGGGTGTGCAGGTGGGGGGTTATGTTCTCATTGGTTGGTTGGATTGGTTGGCTGGGGGGGTGTGAAGGTAGGGGGGTTATGTTCTCATTGGTTGGTTGGATTGGTTGGCTTGGGTGTGTGGGTGGGGTGTTATGTTCTCAGGTAGGGGGGTTTAGGTTGTTCTCATTGGTTGGTTGGTTGGCTTGAGTGGTTGGCTAGGGGGTGGGTTGAGGTTGTGGGGGGTGTGTGGTGGTGGGGTGTGCTTCAGGTAGGGGTTTGTTATGTGTTCTCATTGGTTGGTTGGATCTTGGGTGAGGGTGTGTGTGGGTGGGGTGTGCAGGTAGGGGGGTTATGTTCTCATTGGTTGGTTGGATTGGTTGGTTGGCTTGGGTGAGGGTGTGTGTGGGTGGGGTTGTGCAGGTAGGGGGGTTATGTTCTCATTGGTTGGTTGGATTGGTTGGCTTGGGTGAGGGTGTGTGTGGGTGGGGTGTGCAGGTAGGGGGGTTATGTTCTCATTGGTTGTGGATTGGTTGGCTTGGGTGAGGGTGTGTGTGGGTGGGGTGTGCAGGTGGGGGGGTTATGTTCTCATTGGTTGGTTGGATTGGTTGGCTGGGTGAGGGTGTGTGTGGGTGGGGTGTGCAGGTAGGGGGGTTATGTTCTCATTGGTTGGTTGGATTGGTTGGCTTGGGTGAGGGTGTGTGTGGGGTGGGGTGTGCAGGTAGGGGGGTTATGTTCTCATTGGTTGGTTGGATTGGTTGGCTTGGGTGAGGGTGTGTGTGGGTGGGGTGTGCAGGTAGGGGGGTTATGTTCTCATTGGGGTTGGTTGGATTGGTTGGTTGGCTTGGGTGAGGGTGTGTGTGGGTGGGGTGTGCAGGTAGGGGGGTTATGTTCTCATTGGTTGGTTGGATTGGTTGGCTTGGGTGAGGGTGTGTGTGGGTGGGGTGTGCAGGTGGGGGGTTATTGTTCTCATTGGTTGGTTGGATTGGTTGGCTTGGGTGAGGGTGTGTGTGGGTGGGGTGCAGGTAGGGGGGTTATGTTCTCATTGGTTGGTTGGATTGGTTGGGCTTGGGTGAGGGTGTGTGTGGGCTGGGGTGTGCAGGTAGGGGGGTTATGTTCTCATTGGTTGGTTGGATTGGTTGGCTTGGGTGAGGGTGTGTGTGGGTGGGGTGTGCAGTAGGGGGGTTATGTTCTCATTGGTTGGTGGATTGGTTGGCTTGGGTGAGGGTGTGGGTGGGTGGGGTGTGCAGGTGGGGGGGTTATGTTCTCATTGGTTGGTTGGATTGGTTGGCTTGGGTGAGGGTGTGTGTGGGTGGGGTGGTGCAGGTAGGGGGGTTATGTTCTCATTGGTTGGTTGGATTGGTTGGCTTGGGTGAGGGTGTGTGTGGGTGGGGTGTGCAGGTAGGGGATTTCTCATTGGTTGTTCTCATTGGTTGGCTTGGGTGAGGGTGTGTGTGGGTGGGGTGTGCAGGTGCAGGTTGGGGAGGGTTATGTTCTCATTGGTGGTTGATTGGTTTGGCTTGGGTCGAGGGTGTGTGCTGGTGGGGTGTGCCAGGTGGGGGGGTTATTTTTCTCAATTGGTTTGGCGGGCGAGGGTGGTGTGGGTGGGTGTGCAATGGTAGGGCGGGGTTATGTTTCTCTATTTGTTGGTTGGATTGGTTGGCACCCCTGCTCGTCAGGGGGCGCCTGTGTGCCTGGAGCCCGGCGGTGTGTAGGAAGAAGCCCGGGGGGGGGTTATGTTCTCATTGGTTGGTTGGATTGGTTGGCTTGAGGTGAGGTGGGGTGTGTGGGTGGGGTGTGCAGGTAAGGGGGGATTATGTTTCTCCATTGGTTGGTTGGCGGCTTTGGTGAGCGGTGTGTGTGGGTGGGTCGTGTGGAGGATCACGGGGGGGGTTATGTTAGCTCATTGTTGGTTGTGATTGGTTGGCTTGGTGGGAGTGTGTGTGGTGGGCGGTGGGTGTGCAGGTAGGGGGTTATGTTTCTCATTGGTTGGTTGGATTGGTTTGGCTTGAGGTGAGGGCGCACAATGTGCCGATCTGGGCTGTGGGTGGCGGTGATGCATTGTAGGGGTGTTATGTTCTCATTGGTTGGTTGGATTGGTTGGCCTTGCAGTGCAGGGTTGAGTCTGGGTGCAAGCTGGGTTGGGGCAGGGCTGGCGGGATGTGCAGGTAGGGGGCTTTAGGTTTCTCATTGGTTTGGTTGGATTGGTTGGCTTGGACTAAGATGAGTCTAGGGATGCTGATGTGGGAGTGGGACTTGGTGTGCAGGTAGGGGGGTTATGTTCACATTGGTTTGGTTGGTTGCATTTGGTTGGCTTGGGTGAGGGTGTTGTGGTGGGTGAGTAGGGTTGCAACGGGTGCAGGTGGTTATGTTCTCATTGGTTTGGCTTTGAGCCTGTGGGAGTTGATGGGTGATGTGGTTGAGTTGGGCTGGTGAGGTTGTGGGGTGTGCAGGTAGCGCCGGGCGTTATGTGTTCTATGGGGTGTGTCGTCGGTGGACTGCAGTAGGATGGGAAATGTTCTCATTGGTTGTGGGTGTTGAGGTGTGAGTGCGGTGTGCAGGTAGGTAGGGGTGTATGTTTCCTCAAATTGGTTGGCTGGATCGGTTGGCTTGTGAGGGTGTGTGGGTGGGGTGTGCAGGGTAGGGTGCGGGTTTAGTGTTCTCATTGGTTTGTTGAAATTGGGGCTTTGGGTGAGGGTGGTGTGGGTGGCGGTGTGAAGGTAGGGGGGGTTATGTTCTCCATTGGTTGGTTGGAAGATTCGGTTGGCTGGGGGTGAGGGTGTGTCGTGGTGGGGTGTGGGTAGGCGTGGCTCGGGTTATGTGTCGGTTTATGTTCTTGGTTGGTTGGATTGGTTGGGCTTTGGGGGTGAGGTGTGTGTGGGCATGGGCGAGCTGTGTGCAGGTAGGGGTTATGTTCTCTCATTGGTTGGTTGGATTTGGTTGGCTTGGATGTGTGCGGATGGAGTGAATGAGAATTGTTGGTTGGATGGGGGCGTGTGCAGGTGGGGGGTAATATTTCTCATTGGTTGTTGGATTGCTTGGTTGGCTTGGGTGAGGTGTTAGTGTCACTCGGTGGTGGGTGTGCAGGTAGCACAAGTGGTTGGTTGGATTGGTTGGGTTAGACGGGTGGTGTGTTGGGTGGGGTGTGCAGGTAAGGGGGGGAGGGTAAATGTTCTCATTGGGTTGGTTGGATTGGTTGGCTTGGGGTGAGGGTGTGTGTGGGTGGGGTGTGCAAGTAGGGGGTAATGTTCTCATCATTGTCACGTTGGATTATGGATGGTTGAGTGCCTTTGGACGAGGGTGTTGTGTGAGGTGTGTGCAGGAGTACTAGGGGAGGTGTTATGTTCTCATACTTGGTTGGTGCGCTTGGGTGAGGCGTGTGTGGGGTGGGGTGTGCAGGTTAGGGGGGGTTAGTCTCTCATTGTTCGTTGTTTGATTGGGGTTTGGCTAGCTATGGTGAGGGTTGTGTATGTGGGTGCTGGGTGTGGTGGTGTGGTCTCGCAAGCAGCTTAGGGGGGTTATGTTCTCATTGGTTGGTTGGATTGGGATTGGTTGGCCTTGGTGCGAGGGGGTGTGTGTGTGGTGGGGTGGCAGGTAGGGGGTTTATGTTCTCATTGGTTGGTTGAGATTCGTTGGCTGGGTGAGGGTTGTGTGGGTGGGGTGTGCTAGGGGGGGTTCTCATTTGGTTAGTTGGGGTGGCTCATTGGTTAAGTGTGTTGTACTTCGTGGGTGTTTGTGCCAGGGGTTAGGGGAAATTTATGTTTCTCATGGTCCATTAGTGAGGTGAGGGTGTTGTGGGGTGTCGTGGGTGATGCAGGTGGGGGGGGGGTATGTTCTCATTGCGTTGGTTGGATTGGTTTGGCCTAGTTGCAGTCTACCGAGGGTGCATGGGTGGGGTGTGCAGGTAGAATATGTTTCTTAGGTTTGGTTGGAAAGGGTTTGTGCAGCGTGAAGGATTCGGTGTGTGAGGTTTGCGCTGGCTTGGTCGTGGGATTGGGTTGGGACTTCGGTTGATTCGGGATGTGTAGGGTGGTTGTTTCTTGAGATTATACGGTTGGGGTGTGTGATCGTTGAAGCTAGGGGGTTATGTTCTCATTGGTTGTTTAGGACGTTGGGTTATGGCCTTTAGTGGCGTTGGCGCTGGGAGTAGGGGGCTCGGACAGCTAAGGCATTAGAGGCGGTTATGTTCCTAAAATGTGGTGGCTTGAGACCTGGGTGTGTGGTTTCTGTGGTGGTTTTTGGTGGCAGGGTGAGGAGGGAGTGGGGGGTTATGTTCTTCTCACTCTCATTGCGATTGAGTTGGATTTCGGTTCTGAACCTATAGGGCTTGAAGTTTGTGCGAGGTTGGTTTGTGTTGATAGTGTTCATGAGACGATGAGGTGTGTGCCTTGTGCACGCTGAGGGTAGTGAGCGGGTTAGAAGTTAATGTATCTCACGGGGTATGCAGCCTGTGGGACGTTAATTGGATTTAGCTTCGGTGAGCACGGCGTGCATGCTCGATACGCTTGCGATGGTAAGTGGTGTTGGATTACTACAGTTGCGAGACGTTGGAATTAGGGTCAATGTCTCTACATATATTAGTGAGAGTATGGTCTGGAGCCAACTTGCGTTTGGCATTGGCGTGAGGGGTTTGGCTACTGGTGAAGGTCTAGGGTTGATGGAGAAATTACTTCCTGTTGGTGTGGTGGTGTGTTGGCTTGGCTAGGTGCGGACGGGTTGTGTGTGCTATTCTTCGATAGATTTGCTCCGTCGTTTCGCAAGGAGTATCGTAGGCTTGATATCATTTTCCAAGTCTCTTGTGTCTGATGTTCGCTTGGAAGGGGTTTATTGTTCTCCATTGGTTGGTTGGATTGGTTGGCTTGGTGAGGGTTGTGTGGGTGGGGGTGTGCAGGTAGGGGATTTATGTTCTGCATTGGTTGGTTGAATTGGTTGCTGGCTTGGGTGAAGGGTAGTGTGTGGGGTGGGCGTGTGCAATAGGGGGGTTATGTTCTCATTGGTTGCTTTGGGTGAGGGTGTGTGTGGGTTGGGGATGTGCAGGTGGGGGGGTTATGTTCTCATTTGTTGGTTGGATTGGGTTGGCTTGGGTGAGGGTGTGTGTGGGGTGCGGGTGTGCAAGGTAGGGGGGTTATGTTCTCATTGGCTTGGTTGGATTGGATTGGTCTTGGGTGAAGGGTGTGTGTGGGGTGGGGTGTGCAGGTAGGGGTTTGTTCTCATATTGGCTGGTTGGCATTGGTTAGCTTGGGTGAGGGGTGTGGGTGGGTGGGGTTGCCCCAGGTAGGGGGGTATATGTTCTCATTGGTTGGTTGTGATGGTTTGGCTTTGGGTGAGGGCTTGTGTGTTGGGTGGGGTGTGCAGGTAGGGGGGTTATGTTCTCATTGGTTTGGTTGGATTGGTTGGCTTGGGTGAGGGTGTGTGTGGGTGGGGTGTGCAAGGGGGGTTATGTTCTCATTGGTTGGTTTGTTGGTTGGCTTTGGGTGAGGGTATAATATGTGTGTGCAGGTGGGCGCCTGGCAGGGTGTTGAAGGTACGGTAGGGGGGTTATGTTCTCATTGGTTGGTTGGATTGGTTTTGGTTGGCTTGGGTGGAGGGTGCGTGTTATGGGGTGCGGCTGTGGGGTGTGGGCAGGTTAGGGGGGTTATGTTCTCATTGGTTTGGGTTGGATTGCCTGGTTGGCTTGGGTGAGTGGAGGCTGTGTGTGGGAGGTGTGTGCAGGGTAGGGCGGGGGGTTATGTCTTCATTCGGTTGGCTTGGATTGAGTGGCTTGGGTAGGGTGATAAGATGTGTTGTGCGGGTGGGGCGGTATAATTGTGCAGGTGGGGGGGGTTTATGTTTCTCATTGGTTGGTCCCTGGATTGGATTGGCTGGTTGGGTGAGGTGACACTGTGTATTATGAGGTGGGTTCAGCAGGCTAGTGTGTGCAGGTAGGGGGGTTTATGTTTCTCATTGGTTGGTTGGATTGGTTTGGCTTGGGTGAGGGGTGTGTGTGGGTGGGGTGTGCTCAGGTAGGGGGGTTATGTTCTCAATTGTTGGGTTGAATTGGTTTGGTGCGTTGGGTGAGGGTGTGTGTGGGTGGGGTTGCAGGTGGGGGGTTATGTTCTCATTGGTGGTTAGATTGGTTGGTTGGGCTTGGCGTGAGATCGGTGTGTGATTCACCATTATATATATTTGTGTGTGGTGGGGTGGCAGGATAGGGGGTTATGTTCATCATGGGGCTTGCGGTGAGGGATGGTGTGTGTTGTTGTGTGCAGGTGGGTGGTTATGTTCTCATTGTTGTTGATTTGGTGGGGTGTGTGTGTGGGTGCGCGTGTGCAGGTGAGGGGGGTTATTTCTCATTGGTTTGGTTGGATGGTTGGCTTGGCGTGAGGGTGTGTGTGGGTGTTTATGACTGTGCAAGTAGGGGGGGGGTTTATGTTCTCATATGGTTAGCTTGGGTGAGTTGGTTGGTTGGGGTGTGAGGTTGCGGGGGGTTATGTTCTCATATGGTTGCGCTGCCTTGTCGCTTGGGTGAGCGGTGTGTGTGAGGTGGGGTGTGCAGGTAGGGGGGTTATGTTCTCATTGGTTGGTTGGATTGGTTGGCTTTGGGTGAGGGTGCGTGTGTGGGTGGGAGTGTGCAGGTTAGGGGGTTTCTATTGGTGGTTGGATATGTCTGGTTGGTGAGTGGTGTGTGTGGGCTGGGGTGTGCCAGTTAGGTGGTATTTTTCCCATGGTTGTTTGGATTGTTGGGCTGCTGTGAGGGTGGTTCATTGTCTCATTCGGCTTGGTGGATTGGATTGGTTGGCTGGTCGGTATTTGGCGTACCATGTGTGATCACGCTGTGGTGTGGCAGGCTAGGGGGGCTTATGTTCTCATTGGTCTGGTTTTGGCATGGTTGGCCTGGTGAGGAGTTACAACATAGTTGATGGGTTGTGGTGGGTTGACATAGGGGCGTTATGTTTTCTCATTGCTTTGGCTGCCCGCTGTGACGGGCTTGGTGTTGTGCGGTAGGCCGTTGCGTGCAGCCGTTGGTGGGCGGTTATGTTCTCTTCTCGTGGTTGGATTGGTTGGCTAGCGGTGGAGGTCGAATGTGTGTGGGTGGGGACGTGTCAGGTAGGGGGGTTGTATGTTTCTCATTGGTTGGTGTGGTGGCTTGGGTGGAAGGGTCTCTAAATGTGTGGGGGTGTGAATTGATCACGGGGTTATGTTTCTCTATTTGGTGGAGTTTGGATTGGTTGGCGTTGGGTGAGGTATGGGGTGGAGGGTGTGCATGTGGCGGTTATTGTTCTCATTGGTTTGTGTTTGGATTGGTGGCTTGAGGTGAGGGTGTGTGGTGGTGGGGAGTGTGCAGGTAGGGGGGTTATGTTCTCATTGGTTGGTTGGATTTGGTTTGGCTTAGCGTGAGGGATGATGTGTCTGGTAGTTGTGCAAAAGCGTAGGGTTATGTTTCATTGGTTGGATTTTTGGATTGGTTTGGCCTTGGGGAGGTAGCGCTGGCACATGTGTTGTGACAGGATGGTTGCAGTAGGGCGGTTATGTTCCTCATGTGTTGGTTGAATCATGTATGGCGCGTTGGGTGAGGGTGTGTGTGTGGTGGGCTTGCTGGTGGCGGGGTTAGTTTCATCATTGGTTCTTTGTCTGTGGGGTGCGGGTGGGTGGTCGGGGTGTGCACGGTGGGGGGTTATGTTCTCATTGGTTGGTTGGATTGGTTGGCTTGGCTGGGTTGAGGGTCATATGTGTGTGTGGGTGGTGGTGTGCAGGTAGGGGGTTTATGTTGCTCATTGGTTGGTTGGATTGGTTGGTTGGCTTGGGTGAGGGTCGTGTGTGGGCTGTGGGTTGTTGCAGGTAGGGGGGTTATGTTCTCATTGGTTGCCGTTGAATTGGTTTGCTTGGTCGGTGAGGGTGTGTGTGGGTGGGGTGTGCAGGTGCGGGGGTTTTATGTTCTCATTGGTTGGATTTGGTTGGCTTGGGTGAGGGTGTGTGTGTGTGGGTGGGGTGTGCAGGAGGGGGCAGGGTTATGTTCTCATTGGTTGGTTGTGGTTGGCTTGGGTGAGGCCGTGGTGCGTGGTGACCGTGTGCACGGCTAGGGGGTAATGATGTTGGTTGGATTGGTTGGAGGTTGAGTGTGTGTGGGTGTGTGAAGGTAGGGGGTAATGTTTCCCATATGGTTCGGTTGGAATTTGGTTGGCTTGCGGTGAGGGTGTGTGTGTGGGGTTTGCAGGTAGGGGGGTTAGGGGCTTGGGTTAGGGTAGGGGGGGTGTTCTCATTGGTTGTTGGATTGGTGGCTAAGGTGAGGGTGTTGTGGGTGGGGTGTGCAGGAGGGGGGTTATGTTCTCCATTGGTGGATTGGATTGGTTGGCTTGGGTGAGGGTGTGTGGTGGGTGGGGTGTTGCAGGTAGGGGGTTAATGTTCATCATTGGTTGGTTGGATTGGTTGGCTTGGGTGAGGGTGTGTGTGGTGGGGTAGTGCAGGTAGGGGGTTATGTTTCTCAGGATTGGTTGGATTGGTTTGCTTGGGTGAGGAAGTGGTGTGTGGGTTGGGGTGTGCAGGTAGGGGGGTTAAATGTTCTGCATTGGTTGGTCTTGGGTCGAGGTGCTGTGTGGGTGGGGGTGTGACAGAGGTTGGGGGAGGGTTTATGTTCTTCATTGGTTGGTTGGATTGGTTGGCTTGGGTGAGGGTGTGTGGGTGGGTGGGGTGTGCAGGTGGGGGGGTTATGTTCCTCAATTGGTTGGTTGGATTGGTTTGGCTTGGGGGTGGAGGGTGTGGTGTGGGTGGGGGTGTGTCAAGGTAGGGGGGTTATGTTCTTCATGTGGTGGCTTGGGTGAGGGGGTGTGGTGGGTGGAGGTGTGCAGGTGGGGGGTTATGGTTCTCATTGTTGGTTTTGGATTGGTTGGCTTTGGGTGAGGGTGTGGTGTGGGTGGGGTGTGCAGGTAATCCTCTCTCA
>JAJSRW010000970.1:0-28961 GCA_022414725.1 Microglena sp. YARC
AAAGGGACTTGTTGGAATGCTCTAATCTCAAGTGGTGGTGTTTTTCTGAGAAGATTTGAAAAATGTAAGAAATATTTAAGAACTGGAACGTCATATCATGTATTTCGCCTGCTTATTTAAAGCGCTCTAGAAAAATGATACATATACTCTCGTTAAGTCGTCGGCGTAACTAGTTGAACGGAAACTCACCGGGAACCAAATGGGGAACATCTTTTTCAAATCATAACTGACATCATTGTAGCTCCCTAGTTATTTCAGACAATTTAGTGGTCCTTTACATCCAAAATCTAAAAACGGGTGCCACTCAAGAACGTTTGCCAATCTGCTCGCCAAGATTTTCGCCTAGATCATGGTGAATACATATATCTGAATTGAGATATCATATATCTAACTTCTGGTTCTTCTTTCAAAAGTTTACCCCTTTGAGTTTATATAACTCAATAGCTTCGCGTAAAACATAGCTTCCCATTCATAACCGTACATTCTGTCAAACAGGAATGTTTGGAATGATGTTATGAGTACTTATCATACGTGTGAGTTTTCTATGAATTCCAACCTCCTCTGGTGATCAATCCTATACACCATGGGTTTGAGCTGATAAAAAAAAACGCATGTTTTTTTATCATTAGAGTATATAAATGCCTATATGTTATTTGAGGCCCATGATGAAATCCCACTAACTGCGATGTTGCCATACGGTGAATGCCTCAGTGAACCTTTATTCACGCGGCGTTCAAACTCTTGTTTCCTCACTTGTAGACCAGTATGAGACCCACCTATTGTCCTGGTTCAATGATTTCCTCTGCTAATTATCATCGGATAACTGGGCATAAGGAGAATGCCAGAGGATGTTGATTCTGCGCCTATTGCTGACCCTTTCTTACGGACATTTTACATACATTACAATAAATCAATGGTTTTATGACAATAAAAAGAAGTGTTTTTTTTTCTTTTCTTTTTTTTTTTTCTCCTCCGTCTTACCGCGGTCCCAATGTTGTTCGATTCGCGACCCTACAATCATTGAGAATGCCACCATCTCGGGGGATCGTGATGCGGAGGCGACAGTTCTTCTGTGCTCACGGTCTATGCGGTACGTGTCTGGATCTTGCGCGGCAGAGTCCAACGCTCGCTACCCTGGGATGCCATGTTACTTACATAAGCCACTCCTGATTGGCCAGTCTATCGCGCGCCATAACAATCGATCATCTGTCTCCACTTAAAGGACAGGTTGTTTTGTAATCCTACGTGTGCGGCGACCGTAATCTCCGAAAGGGTTATACGGGAAGTGCGGCAGCAAGCAAAGCATGCTTGGAAGCGGGGATCGCATATCATTATCGTCTTGCTCCCGGAGAGACGGATGATGCTATACATTGATAAACAGTTTGCTGGTTGCCATCAGTGAGTCGTTGGCAGTCAATTCCCCATGGCACAGCCGCCACTGATGGTTTTTCCGTCGTCCACGATTGGACGGCGACTTTGCAATCTCCAAGCGCGCAAATGCGCGGAAGGATAGCTTAGCGCAATCGCACGCAACCGCATGATTAACTCATTGTTATGATTTCGGATATTGAGGATGTAGTTGTCGGTCCCTTTTAATGACCCATTTCAATTTTTTTTTCACAGTCAAGTATTTTACGCGACAGGCTTTATTTACATTCGTTTTTGTGGCAGATGCCAGGGATACCCTTTCTTACGCGACATTTTACATACATATAACAAAATAAATCAAGGGCTTTTATGAAATAAAAAGAAGTTTTTTATGTTTTTTTTTTTCTTTTTTGTTTTTTTTCTTTTCTCTCGGTCTACCGGGTCCATGTGTTCATATCGCGACCTTACACTCATATGGAGCAATAACACAACCGGGGGATCGTGATGCGGAGGCGACAGTTCCTTCTGTCTACTGTACTTGCGGTACGTGCTCCTGGATCTTTGCGCGCAGCGATCCACGCTCGCACCAACTGATGCCATTTCTGTACAAGCCCACCTGGATGTGGACAGTCTACTCGCGCGCCCATACAACACCGATCATCTGTCAATACCACTCAGGACAGGTGTTTGTAATTTACGTGTGCGGGCGACGTAACTCCGAAAGGGTCATACGGGAAGGCCGGCAAAGAAGCCAGAAGCATGCCTTGGAACCGAATCGCATACATTATCGTCTGCTCCGGAGAGACGGACGCATATATATTAATAGATAAAAGTTTGACATGGTTGCCATCAGTGAAGTCCGCTGGAAGTCATTACCCTGGGCAATCGCCACCTGATGTGTTTCGTCGTCCATCGATTGAAAACGGCGAGCTTTGCAAGTAACGCTTCAACGGGCAGAAATGCGCGCGGGAAGGCATGCAACCCGCAGCAGCGATTGACTCCATTGTTATGATTTGTTGTCGTCCTTTATGACCATTTTCAAATTTTTTTCACAGTCAGTATTTTACGCGACAGGCCTTTAAAATAACATACGATTTTGGTGGCAGAATGCAGAATGACATCAGATACATTGTTAAATAATTTAATTCAGCTCATTATTTTTTTGTCAAAGTTGCCATGTGATTTAATCAGAAGATTTGAATCTATTGCAACAACGCAAAGACTGTTCTTTAACCTATCTTCTGCGCACCCATACGCTAAGTCTTAAAGAATCTATGTATTTGTAATGAGAATTGTCTTCCCAATAAACTCCATATGAACTATGTGCGCAAAGCATATTGGAACGTGGACACTGTCGATTCATTATCCATGCGGCGTGCTGAACCATTCGACCCGTCGTTGGAGGTGTGGTGGCAATTATGTAACGCAGCATTCCTACGACCACCAAGAAATAGTTCTAAAGATTGGTAATTTTTGGTCTTCGTATGACAGACATGACAATCTACCAAGAGCCAGATGTTGCAAGAATTGATTGATCTTGCATTATCCTAGCTCAGTGGAAAAAGAACCAAATTCCATAGCTAATTATTTGAAAGATATTCACACACATATTGGTAAATCCAAAAATTCTGTACCCAGAAGAAACTAAATTTTTGAACTTGTGCTTCAATGCGGAATAGGAGCTAATGGCTCAGTTAAACGGTTGCTCAATGATGTGCGATCCATGTTATCAAACATGGATGTCCATGATTGTGTTGCCATGATCAAAAGCATGCATTGCGTTTGTAAGTATTTTGATGAAAAATGAATACAATACCATGCTAACACAATCGAATTTCAGAAATGGGCATTGCATTGGCAAACGGTTTGTGCTAATGGAGACTTTTGTTTTTACATTTGACCCCCTTGTGAGATCAGAAATCAACTGTCGTTCATATCAAGCAAGTGTAGTTGTAAATTCATTTAAGAGTCTCCGTTGGCAATATGGGATGTTTTGGGTCTGTGTTAATGTGTTCCATACCTTTCTGAATACTGCGCTGATCTACACCTCCTTAACTATGTTATAAATACTTGGACTGATATAATATGCTCGGGGTTCGTACTTAATTGAACCCAGTCCCACGGTTTGTTCTGGATATTTACGTGCACAATGGTCCAGGTTATGTTATGGTTTTGCTCACCATTTCCCAAATTCCATGTTTATCTAGGTTATCTTGTATATATCCCACGTTATGTTTGGGTTTTTGCTCAACCTACTTCAGTTCAGTATTGTCTGGGTTATTTTTGACAATGTCCCACTGATGTAATTTTCATTCAGCCTAACCAGTCCATGGTTTTGTCTGGTTTAATCTTTGAACAATGTCCCATGTGATGTTTGGATTGAATGCTCCAATTCCAATCAGTTCACTGGTTCGTGTCGGGGTTTGCTTGTACGATGTCCCAAAGTTACTTTGGGATTTGTTGCTTAAACTGTACCAGTTCCATGTTTGTTCTGGGTTGGCTTGTACAATATCCCATAGTAATGTTTTTGTTCATTGACTCAATCCAATCCAACTCCATGGTTTGGTCTGGGTAGTTCTTGTAACAATGTTCCACGGATGTTTGGTTTTCGCCCAACATAGTCCATCCCCTGTTTGTCGGTATTAATGATAATGTCCCCATTGATGTTTATATTTTGCTAATCAATACCAGACCATGGTTTATTATGTTATCCTGTATGATGTCCCACTGATGTTGCGGTTTATAACTCACATAACCAGTGCCACGGTTTGTCAGGGTTTGTCTTGTATAATGTCCCGTGATGTTTGAATCAGCCTAATGAATTCCAGTTCCACGGTTTGTCTGGTTATTTTTGTATAATGTCCCTGTGATGTTGGATCCCCACTGATTACACGACCAGGTTCACTGTTTGTCCTGGGTGTCTCAGTAATAATGTCCATGTTAAACTTTGTTCGAACTCAAGCTGTCCATCGCTCGATTTGTCTTCTCCGCATTTGACTCTGTTCAATACATGTTTTCCTGATTTCTGTTAGATGGCCTGACTTCATTAGTTTTTTATCTATTCTTGTATATGTTGTAATACTTGCAATGAATTACATTCTATTTTTTACTGTTTCTGGATCTTTATATTCGGTTCAAAAACATGTTTTTGTTCATTGTCGATTTAAAAATAGTTTAAGATCCAATAATTTTGCGAATGAAGAGTAGCTATGAAATCCAAACTACCATCTGATGAAAATGATAAATTCGGTTAGCCCAAGAACGCAAAGGCATAAGATAGTATGATTGGACAGACTGGTTGGCCGTATTTTCCAAAGGTCAAACATAAGATCACCGATCTTTGATTGAGTCTTTTGCAGAACAGAGATACCAAATTGAACCGTTTTTAAAAATTCCATATAGAAGCCCTAATAAGGAAAATCCAACAGGATGAAGCAGTCAGAGAAAGATAACGATCGATGGCTACGTCGCTGATCAGGAACCAGTTAGCTCCACCAAGAAAGATTGAAAATGGATAATTATGAACGCGAAATGGCCTCGCGAAAGACACGTTGTGAAAACGATACATGTAACAACAACTTTCACTACATTGGGGAAAAAGATGATTGTCTTGTTACGACGGTGATGAAAATTGATAAAAGTATTACAAAACACTACATGTATGTATTTCAATGATGTTCGCGGTAAACGAATAACTCAATCGTTGTACGTTCATAGGATCATCAACAAGTCCATTGTATTCAACGTAATAGTCTACCCGTCTGCATATGGGTTGTTTGGGGTTGTGTTGGATGGTTTCCATGTTTCTGAATAGATTTGTGCTGCTGTGTGTCTTATTATTATGTTTAGAACGTCTGTGTCCAGAAAAGTAAACATGCTCGGGTTTATGCTTAAATTACCCCAGTCCCTGTTTGTCATGTTATTTCTACAATATTCCATGTGATGTTTGGATTTATACTAATCCATTCCAGTACGATGGGTTTCGTCTGGGTTACTCAATACAAATATCCAAGTGATGTTTGGGTTTGTACTGAATAAGTATACAATTCCATGGTTTGTTGTTATTCCTTGTATGGCTGTCCCAGGTGATGTTTGCGATTCCCATGATTAAATTCAGTTCCACGTTTGTCTGCGGTTGTCTTTGTATAAATGTCCCATGTTAAACATTTGTTCGAACTCAATTTTGGTCCATCCCATGGTTTTTGTCTTCATTGATTTGTACATGTCAATGTATAATTAGGGTTCATGCTTAAGAAATACCAGTCCATGGTTTGTTTTGAGTTTCTCGTACAATTCCCATGTGATGTTTTTTGTTTCATGCTTAAGAAAAACCACGTCCCATGTTTGTTTGAGTTTTCTCGTAGCAATGTCCCATGTGATGTTGGGTGTTCCCCTTATCCTTCAAAACTCCATGATGTCTGGTTTCCTTGTACGATGTCCCATGTATTTTTGGGCCACTACTGATAGCATACAGCTCCCATTGTTTCCTGGGTAGCTTAATATATCCATGTAATGATTGGGTTCATGGCTTAAAGTAATACCAGTCCCACGGTTTGTCCGGATTCGCTTGAATAATGTCCATGGATGTTTTGTTCATGCTTAAACAAATTCAGCTCCATTTTTTGTCTGGTTACCTCATATATATTCCCACGTGATGTTTGGGGTTCCTACTAGTCCATGCCAGTCCGCATGGTTTATCTGGGTTGTTCTTGTCAAGTCCATTGTGATACTAGGGTCGTGCTTAACCTAACAGTCCATATTGGTCTGGGTATTTGTAATACTATCCCCATATATTTTTTGTTCAACTCAAGGTTTTCACAGTTCAATTTGGTGTTCTGCGCATTTGACCAGTTTCATTGTGTTTGTTGTATTTCCGATGAGAGACCGAGCATCATAGTTTCCTATTAAATTGGAATGGTTGTGAATACTTTGAAATGAATGACTTCTATTTTTTTTAAAATGTTTTTTGTGTTTGATTTTATTTTTTTCCTTTAGAGCCGGTCTACTATTGTATGATATATAAGAATATTTCCATTCAATCTAAATCACCATTACACAAATACGGTATGAAGTCTGGTTATTTCTGATGAGTTAACCGATCATATATTAGGCGTCTCAAATGGCGAAGAATGCAAAATGGAGTTTTTTGAGGATTAAGTTGCTAATCCATGTTAACATGGGGGTGTTATAGCTCGATCCTGACAAGGCATGGATTGGGAATGGTTGGAGCAGAAACAGATCATTACGTGGGAGATTGTATCGAGTACCAGACAAAAATGGGATTGGGGTGGGTCTGAGCATGAATCTCAACATAACCTCAGCGACATGTACTCAAACATCCTGACAAATGTTGGGATTGGTATTTGGTTGAGTGAGAAAATCCAGTGCACTATTCGACGTTGGCATGGTGTTGAGTACCCATACAAAAATGGAGTTGGTATTAGTTGAGTAGCACCCGATATTAAACTTGGCGGCGACGTACAATCCAACCAGATAAGACATGGATTGGATATGATTGAGCACAAAATGCTTAACTTACATGGGATATTGTAAAACGAACCACACTTACCAATGAAATGGATAGGATTAAGTATGACCCTAATGTCACAATGGCATTGTACTCAACAAACGCCAGATAAACCATGGGAACTGGACAGATTGAGTAGGTAACCCTAATCATCAGTGGGAATAATTGTATCAGAAAACCAAATAAACCATGGATTGGATTGTAATTAAGCATGAACAAAATCATATGAATTGTTACTCAGTAACCAGATAAACCGTGGAAATGGTATTATAAGTTCAAACCCAATCGTTACGTGGAAATAGGTACAAGCCAACCCAGGAAATCGTGGATTGGCGCGGTTTGAGTAGAAACCCAACATCACGCTTGACACTTGACGAGAAACCGATGAAGCATGGGGAATGCGTGATTGAGCACTAAATGCAACATGTTAAATAGCGACAAGACATTTATGGATAGTGAAAAAGACGTGAAGCACTATAAAGATACAAAAAAGTTGGAGACATGTAAATACAACCTAGGTATCTAGGTGGTCGGAGTAGGACTCTTGAAAGAAGTATAATAATCAAATGGTAGCGTCTTGCCCTTTCAGAATTATGAAAAAATGCAATGGCTCCCACACATCATATTATATGATTTGTATTGCAAAATGCCCCTTAACGAAATTCCGTGTAGTTTATCATCCCGTTCTCCTTTCCTTTAACCCCTCTAAATAGCGTAGAATTACACACAGAAATCACAACAATGCCTCTCATCAAATACTTTGCCGATACCTAGGCTTAACTCGATTCTGCGATAAACTTTCAACACCACTGCTTGCTGCCATTGATAAATGCGCGAGCAACCATGTCCAACTCTCGACGCACAAAGATGAATTCAACATACCCGGATTTTGACCCACAGTAGAATAGGGGATTCGTCTGCATTCAACGACAATTGTCGGATAGGCTTCCTCGCCCGTTATCAACTCCTCAATGTTCATTAGCATGGATGACTTATCCATACCCTTTTTCCATGCAATACCATTATTTGCCAGTAACAGATCGTGCACTAAATTCGTGGATAGTGAAAGGTGAACCGGATTATACCAATGGTGATTATGGTCAATAGTACTTTTAAAATTTGTTAAACATTTTTTTGCATATTGATATTGGAATAATACTTTCGACAACAATGTTTTGAAATTTCCTTTTAAAGTTTATTCGATATATATCATTATATTAGGAAATAAGGAAAACAGGTTTTCAGAGCGGAGAAGATTATAAGGAGTATAAATAGACATACAAAAATGAACGATTGGGTTGGTATTTTCCTAAACGCTAAGCCCTAAAACACCTAAACAAATGGATCCTTGTACTTTAATTTTTTTTTTTTATATTTTCTTTCTAATTTTTGTCAAGGCTTAACGACCCACCTACTTTAACAAACGGTATCTTTGCCACCACCTTTATGGTTAACTATGTCATCCGGACTACTCCATTCAAAATGACTTTTCGATCTGACTTTGAATATTGTTGTTCGCATTGTTGTAATTGTTCATCTTTTTCAAACAACCTGTTTAGCGATCAGTTTTATTTGGTTGCGTATTCTTGTCTCTTTCGCCTACCTCCCGTTATGGCTCCCTTTTCCTATTTCGTACTATAATTTGATTTTGTTCTTTTAAGATTTTGCTGCTTTCATTTTCTTTCAGACCTTTGAATATCTTGATGAATATTTGTTATACGTATATTATACTAAACAACATAATTATTTCGTCCTCATCGACGAAGGTAGTAATTAATGAATGTAATCACTCTTCTTGATGGGGTAAATTTGATCGTATAGTTAAGAGAATTTAACACGACATCTAAGGGAACATACAATTGTAATTACAAATCATATGATTTTTGATAACCAATTACTTTTTGGTTTATGATTTGTATCGTTTGTATTGATTGATTCTTGTGTCTGTTTGTAGCCAATAATTATACCATTTCGACTATCGATGTTATTGTGATATCCAGTGATGCATTGATGGCTTAAGGGACATAATAATGGTAGCAGTAATGTGTTTGGGTTTCTACTCAATTGCAGTCCAATCGCATTGGTTTTATCTGGTTATCTTGCACAATGTCTAATGTAGTTGGGATCCACTCAACACATTCCAGTTCCATGGTTTATCTGGGTTCCTTGCACAAGTCGAATGTGATGTTGGGATTCGCACCTCAATACACATTCCAGTTCATGGTTTATCTGGGTTCGCTGGCACAATGTCGAAGTGTATGTTGGTTTACACTTAGACAATCCCAGTTTCCATGGTTTATCGGATTGCATCCATGTCCCAAATTAATTGAGTGTTTGCGCTCAGCCTGTCCAGTCCAATATTTATTTGCATTTTTTTTATAATATCAAATGATTAATCTCAGGATGCAGTGCTCAATTATACACAAGTTCATGTTTTTCCGGGTTCGCTTGCACTATTATCCGCCACGTATATATTGGGTTTTCACTCAATGAGTACCAATCCTCATGGTTTATACGGGGTTGCTTGCACATGTCCCACGTGATGTTGGGATCCACTCAATACGATACATTCCCACGGTTTACCTGAGCTTTGCTTGCACAAATGTCCCATGTTGTTGCGGATTCTGCTTATCGCACCATACCATTGTTATCAGATAGTGAAATGATATCCAGTGGTGATGTTTGGGTCATAGCTGAGTCTGAACCAATCCATGGTTTTACGAGTTGGCTTGCACAATGTTCCCAGGTGATGTGCGTTCGCACTCAACCCATACCATCCCATGGTTTTATCGAAGGTTTGCTGCACCACGTCGAAATATTATGTCTGAGTTTGTTGTAATACTAGCCCATTCCATGGCGATGTGGGTTTGTTAATTAAATATCTAGCATTACATTGTGGTTGACATCATCCACACCAATCCATGGTATTAATCCGGGTTAGCTTTGCACAATGTCCCACGTTCGATTGAGTTTTACTTATCCAATGCCAGTCCATGTTATATCTGGATATGTTCGACATATCCATGTTAGACCTTTGTTCGAACTCAAAGATGTACCAACCCATTGTGTGTGATGGATTTGACTCGTCCATTACCATCCTGTATTTTTCTGTAGATAGGACGAATTCCATATCTTGTGAACGTCTCTGCTATGCCTTCTTTCCGCAATTTTATATTAACCCTCGTCTAGGCACCACTCTAAACCATTTCAATGGTTGCAAAAATTTTTACTAAACGCCGGTGTATTCTTTTGTTCCTTAAGCCGTATACAAAAGAGGTATAAACCAAGATAGTAATCTGAACAATTTCCATGTGGAAAAACATATGGTGACCGATATGAGCACTATAAAAAAGTTTTCTTCTTTTTTGTTTTTTTGTTTTTTTTTGTTTTTTCCATCGTTCACTCCCACTTTACAGATACGGTAGATCTTCTCTCGGATATCGGTATGGCAATGCAGAACAGAGCTCCGTCGATTCTGAAAGGACCAAAGCCTGTCATGTTGTAAGCCCTAATCTTGTAGATTTTTGCCAATGTAGTTGTTGTCCATTTACGTCCAATAAAACTACGACCGTTTCAGATCGTGTCATGGCCGTAACTATGGCCAATAACTCTTGGACCATTGGTTCACCACCACCAGAAATTCCCGCGGTTGTCGAAAACGTTGGCGTTAGGAATGGCACGGGTTAGATCTTCATCTCATGAATCACCGTTGCCCCACACTGTGTAGATTACTCGATTACCCAGTTACAAGCTCTGAGCGTCAACCCTATCTGTCAGGGCTTTCTGTCTTGTCTGATTGTCTGTCTTGTCTTGAAATAGTAATAAATGACCGACCCTTTTATACTATTTTCAATTTTTTTCACAATAGCATATTTTCATACAAAGTCTTATACACACTCGTCGTACAATTTCTTTAAGCCATTGCTGAATTTCTCTGTGTTTGAGTCTTTTTCTTTTTTCATGTAAGTTGCTTTGTACACGACCATCAGTATGATTGCAGTATGTCCACAATGCTGAACAGATGAACGAATGGTGGTCACACACTCTCCCGTAATCCAAAAGTATATAGACACCATGGCGAAAGAACAAGCGGATGATTTCCAAAACGGCGTGAGTGGATAAATTACGTTACATAGTAGTAGCCGCAATACTTACTATTGTACTTTCGTGATGAAGCAGATGCTTCATTGTACGAGCTCTATATCAATTTTAAGACATAGTCAGGCGTCTGCATAACCATGACATCCTCCACAACAGTGAAGTTCCGCACTAGTTTCTATTTGCAATATGTCAGTAGGCCTTGTTCTGAATAAAAGTCTCTAATATATAGCGAGTCTCCCCATTACAGCGGACAGAACTCATATGAACTATTTTCAGCATTATTTTAGTATCCGGCTCATATGCTTAACTATCAGTCAGGAGTCCGCCGCCGACGACTCCAGATGCATTGAAAGTTTGTAACTATTATCCGCTTTGACAGCAATATGCGTTGATTGTTCATGGGTGACAACAGGATTTCCAGTATCTGGCCAGGTCTCATTTGTCAAATGAATTGTCCCTAACAAAAACAGCCTTCAATGGGTTCCGAGGGTACTGTAGCAAATCTCGATACCCGCTCTATTTATCTATGTAAATCTCTTTGCACATATGATATATGCCACAGAAATGATAGTACATAAATCCTCCGGACAGTACAATTGCTATCCTACTCACGATCTTCACCAATCTGCATGAGTGCAAAAGTGAAAAAAATTTAAGACAAAAATCGGATAACAATCTTCTGGATTCATACTATTGAATTTAAACTAGTTATCACATGAGTTGGATAAATATTGAAATGAAAAATTGAAACAGTAATATAAAAAAAGTATTAAAACAAAAACAACAAAATAATATAACATGCTATGTCTTTGGCCTACTGTCATAGTCATCAAGACTATTCCCATCAGCCTTCGTGCTTTTGGATATTCTATAAGTCCTCTGACGTGACCAGGTGCATTGCTTATAAAAAGGCAGTTGATGCACATGGGTTTGAAAAGGGTGATAGCCAGGCTGAATCAAATATAAGACAAATCTGAGCATGTCAAAATAGCAAGACAGAGAAGACATTTGTATGGTCCTGTGTGAAATGCATGCCAGGATGAGATTGCGATCGATTTCCTACTCTATAACAATAAGAGAAATGTTCCGTGGGATGACAGGAATAGGAATCGATCGATTCATCGATCGATTTTCATCGATCGATTGATATGCAAGAGACTGTCGGCGAAGGATCATGAGATGATGATCATACGATCGTCGCTAGCATGACTAATGTTTAAAGAGCAGCACCCTATAGTTGTTTAGAAAAAGGGCCGCGGATAAACAAAAAAAAAGAACTTCTTTTTCATACTCGATGTTGTTGCCACGATATAAGCCTAATTACGATGATTAGGTGTAACTGTTTATACATATCTATTTGAATTTAAACTAGTTTATCACATTGAGTTGGATATAAATAATTTGAAATGAAAAAAAAATTGAAAAGTAATAAAAGGGACGCCCGTTATTAAGAACAAGTACCGAAAAAACAAACAACAAAACAACATGTCTATGTCTTTTCTATGTCTGCTATATAAGACTGGTTCCCTATCCCAAAACCTTCGTGGCTTATGGATATTGGGATGAAGTCCGGTAAGGGAGAGCAGGTGCATTGCATCGTTACATCTAAAGGAGTTGATTGCACATACAAACAAGGGTTTGAAGGTGATAGCAGGACTGAATCAAATCAAAAAGAAGATATAACTCTTGGATGTCAAAAATGACAGAGAAGAAATCTTGCATAGTCCTGTCCAAAAACTCCCTACAGGATGACGATTAGCGATGATCTACTCCAGAGCTATGTTCCGTGTGGATGAAGGAAAAAACGATCGATTCATGAGTGTATGAAAGTGATGAACGACAAGCTATGCAAAGCCACTATCGCGAAGGACATATGAGATGATCAATACGATCGTCGCTAGCATGACTAATGTTATCAAGAGCACACTATAAGTGTTTCAGAAAAAGGCGGGATAAACAAAAAAAAACCAAAAAAAAACAAAAAAAAAGAAGAAACCTTCTTTTTTATACCTTGTTGTTGCCGATATACTACATTCGATGATTCGTGTAACTGTTTACATATACTATTGAATTTAAACTAGTTATCACATGAGTTGGATAAATATTGACAATGAAAAAAAATTGAAACAGTAATAAAAGGGACCGGTTATTAAAACAAACAAACAAACAAACAACAAAACAACATGTCTATGTCTTTGCCTATGTCTGTCATCAAGACTGTTCCCATCAGCCTTCGTGCTTATGGATATTCTATGAAGTCCGCTAACGAGACCAGGTGCATTGCTTTACAAAAGGCAGTTGATGCACATGGGTTTGAAAAGGTGATAGCCAGGCTGAATCAAATCAAGATTAACTCTGAGCATGTCAAACAGACAGAGAAAGACATCTTGCATGTCCTGTCCAAAATGCCACTCCCTCAGGATGACGATTGCGATGATCTACTCCAGAGCCACTGTTCCGTGGATGACAGGAAAAACGATCGATTCATCGAGTGTATGAAGGTGATGAAACGACAAGCTATGCAAAGCCACTATGCGAAGGACTATGAGATGATCAATACGATCGTGCTAGCCATGACTAATGTTATCAAGAGCACACTATAAGTGTTCAGAAAAAGGCGGATAAACAAAAAAAAAACAAAAAAAACAAAAAAAGAAGAACCTTCTTTTTTATACCTTGTTGTTACCGATATACTACATTCGATGATTCGTGTAACTGTTTACATATCGTGACCATGTAAGATTCGCGATGTAATATTAGCAATACGCCATTACAATGTGTTATGATTTACGGAAATTTATCGGTTAATACTACCGTACCCGTAGATTCTTAAAAAATAACATTTTATTTTGCTGACACATTACCGTCATTACTTGAGTCACTGTCTTTATAGTTCATTGATCTCATCTAGTTCTTTTTTTGCCGCTCTACGTAATCTTGTGTTTATGACATTTTTCTTGTCAATCTCATCCTTGTGTGTGTCGTAGTACTTACGGTTCAGTAGCTCGTAAGTCGTTTTACCTGTTTCTTGTCTTCGTTTATCAATTACATCTTTGTTGTACGACGAAATGCTTGGATCAAAACATTGTGACATCACTTAATATTGCAAGTATATCTACCGCAACTTTATCGGCATCTACGTATTTAACTCCATTCAGATACTGCCTTATAGCAACATCAAATTCTGCATATTTCGACTTGGTCATTGATGAATATCCTTTCTTTTCCATAATTAAAGCACGTATTATATCGTGTATATAATACACTATACCCGTTAACTCTTAAGTCCTTTTTGTGTGTTTCATTTTTAAAAAAACACTTAAAACGATCTCGTGTAATGTAAATAATACACGAGATAGGATAAAAATAATGTTTCCGCCCAAAGAAACTATTAATACTGTTGAATCTATCAAATCCTTAAATGAGTTTATGCAAGAGTTCAAGGTTGGCCGGAACAAACCATTTACCCACACAAGCTTTGATGGCGGTTCGTATTGCATTCCACAAAACTCACATACAACACTTCATGGCTCTCTACAAAGACGCTCTGAAAAGCGGTGCATCTTTGTCAATTACAGAGGCTCACCAATCTGTGTCTCCCATTCTCATAGATTTCGACTTCAAACAAGGGGAACACAAAGAGCGTTTGTATGACATGGAAGAACACATCAAACCAATCCTGGATGCACTAGGAATCATCATCAGAGACTACGTTGAGAACCCGGATTACGTGTATATCTGCTTGAGAAGCCAAGTCCCAGACAGGATCCCTCGAAAGCCGGGTGTTATAAGGACGGATTCCACATCCAATACCCGGATATCGTCACATGTCCAGAGATTCAATACGCAATACGACAAAGGTTCCTAGATGAACACTCCGACAAGCTATGTATTCCTGGGGTGCTGAACAACCCACATAGCATATATGACGAGGCGGTCATTGAACGCAACAACTGGCTCATGTACGGATCAAAGAAACCAAATGAACAATTCCCCTGGAAAGCGACGTTCGGAAAGGAGTATACCGATTCCAACATTAATCTAGTTGATCGCCTGTCTATCCGGTACAAACACACGAATGCATTTACTCCACAAAAGGGTCACAAACCAAAAAGTATTTAAGTAGCACAAAGTCGTGTATTTCATTTGTAACTCTTCGTCTGTCACTCCATCCGGTGCAACGCTATCCTCTACTGAAGATTACACCGAGTTAGCTTTGAAGCTAGTTGACATCCTGTCACCCCAACGTGCAGAAGAGTATGATTCGTGGATTAAAACGGTTTCTGCTTACATAACATAAATGAACGGGAGCTTTTACAGTCTTGGGTCGAGTTCAGCAAACACAGCATCAAGTTTCAGAATAAGTGAATGCGAGAAGAAATGGAGAGCCATGACTGACCGGGGGTTGACAATCTGCTCATTTGAGGTCGTGGGCGAAGGAAGATGATATAGAAGCATACAATGCTATTATGCAGAAATACAATGCTTCGATGCAGATAGACGTAATGGACAATGATGATAAACAGACGCTCATAAATAATATTACAGGACAAAGACATGGGAATGAGCGATCTAGTATACAGACTCTTTAAAGACCACAATCAAATACGTCAACACAGATATATACTATTTATTCGACGAAAAACAAAACATATGGATCGAGTACAAAGAAATCATTTGTACTCCACCATCATGTCTCGAGTATCCGCCGTCCTCAAACAGTTTATCCCATGCCGTGTCCGAAGATGTTCCAAAAGAAGGAGACAATCAAGAAGAAGAACAAAAACGATTAAATAAACTAAAGACCATGATCAATGCCATGGAAAACAGAGTCAAGACATCAGCAGGTATGGGGAGCATTATGAAAACTGCAGCGGTTCATTTTAGAAGCCCCAAACTTTCACAACGAATTAGACTGCTTCCCATATCTACTAGGAGTCAAAAAACGGAGTTGTTGATCTAAGAACCGGGGAGTTAAGGGATCGTCAACCACAAGACATGATATTCAATATATGCAACGTGTATTACAATCCAAACGCATCAACTGCCCTGATAGAAAGTATATTAACCTCGGCAATGGCAGAGGATCACGAGATGGTATCTTTCATCCAAAAACTACTTGGGTACTCTATCACAGGCGAAGTGAAAGAGGAAATCTTCGTGATAATGACGGGTAGTGGTCGTAATTGCAAAAGTTTAATATCACAAGTGCTGCAACTGATTATGAACCGAATGTATATTGAGATGAACATGGTGTCCCTAATTGAAAACAAGAATGTAGCCAATATGGATGCTGAAAAGGCCAAAATAAGGGGAGCGCGACTTGCTGTATTCAATGAATTGAGTCCCGGAGACCGACTAAGAATGGATACAGTCAAATTGTTCTCAGGAGGAGACACAATTCCGCAGCGGCCAAGTTTAAGGATCCTATTGAGATCATACCTAGACAACAATGCATCCTGAATACCAATTGTATGCCCATAATATCTTGAGGTTGACATAGCCATCATTGAACGGCTCATTTGCATCCATTTCCCTGTTACATTCACTGATTTAGAACCCGGTGAGAAGCCTACATTGTATAAAAGACAACGAGATAATGACTTGAAGGACAAGCTAAGGGCTGATTTGCCTGGTGTGTTCAATTGGTTAGTCCAAGGGTCCGTTAAATGGTATGCATCACAAGATTTGAAGAAGGGCGCCCCAAAGAAGGTGAAAGACTTTGGACGTAGTTATTTATTAAAACAAGACAAGATGAAAATGTTCATTAAAGAATGTTGCGACGTCCAACCTGGTAACAAGGTATCAGTTGTCAATTTAAGAGATTGCTTCAACGAATGGTCAGGTGAATTTTGGAGTTCTAAGATTTTCGTCCCAAAAATGGAACAAAAAGGATTCGAAAGAAAAAGTGTTAGGATAAATGGTGTTGCAACTAATGGATATAACGGTATTGCATTGAAAATGATAGAAATGTAATTTTTGTAATTTGTTTGTAATTTTTGTGACGATTTAACAATAGAGAGAATATACAAAGTGTAATTTCTTGTAATTTTTAGTTTTTTCCCCTTTTTGTCTCTTCTAACGTATACTTTACTATATATAATAATAATTTATTGTTTTTGTAATTCTATTTCTTAGTAAAAAGTAGTTTATATTTATGAATGGATGATAAATATATATCAAACAATGTCAAAAGCGATTACAGTGATTACAAAATCAGGTTTACCGACCCTTTTGCCTATAATTCTTACATTTTATAAAATTTCACATAAATTACAAAATCAGGTTTACCGACCTTTTTGCCTATAATTCTTACATTTAATAAAATTACACATAAAATTACATATTGATTTTCGGTTGCTATTCCGCTTTTTTCGTTTATGGTTAACAAACGTCAAAACGACAACTCTATTAAACTTCCTTATTCAATATAATTCCGTCAAAGCATTTAGTTTGGATACCATTCAATCTGAGTCCTTTCTTTTCAAAACCGTTTTTTTCCATTTGCGGGACGAACCATTTTGATGTGTAATTGTGTGTCTCGACCGATTTAATGAACGCATTCAAAAGACAAATAGTAGATACCCTATTACTTGGTTTGACTTCACAGCATTCACTGATGAACATTTTCACTTTGTCTTGTTCTTTCACATACTTCTTCACTTCTGGGAATATGAGTATTGGTCCCCATTCTGTTTCAATTTCTCCAATCTTGTGTTTCTTGAGTACTGTTATAAACTATTGTATTTGAATGTACGTGGTACATTGGTTGTTTTCACCATAGTTTCATATAGCTCTATTGCAGATATAGAGTCACCTTCAAATTCACTTTTGATGTTGGAAACGTACTTGTGAACGAGTACAATAGGATCAATGTACGATTCCTCCTCCTTTGTATCATCTTGTGTCGTATCACTTGTATCGCCAACATCTTCTTCGTCTTTGACATACGGCTCCTCGTCTTCCGTGTCACTCGTATATGTATCGGTTGATATTTCATCTAATGCAATATCAAAGTCGACTATTTTGTCGTGCAATGGTATATGCATGTATTCCCCGTGAATCATAGCGACTACTTGTGACATGGCTGCTATGATCGTATATATATGTCCCTGGAAGTATTCTGTTCCTATATCTTTCCTTTGTACGATTGCGTTGTATTTTTTTAGTTGTTGCAGTATTTCTCTTTCTGATTTGATAGAGTCTTTAACTTTGAGTACCATGTAAACATGTGATTCGAGTATGATGTCATTCTGTCTAGAATGTGCGCGCTTCTCCCTACTTTGTATATGCATTCTCCTGTTTTTATAAATTCTCGCTCCTCAATGAGGTATACATACTCTCCTTTGAAGTTCATTGTTTTGTTGTTTGTTTGTTTTGGATTGGTCGCTTGTGTTTGTTGTTGTTTGTGTACTTATCAAAATTTTTAATTGAAAATTACTATTCCCTTTAAGTCCCTTATTCATTTCTCACCTGAAGTACCTACAACTGTACGTTTTCTGAAATTAATATTTCGTTAGTTATTCGTGAAAAGAATGTATCCAATGAATACATTCTTTTCAGCTTTCCTTTTAATCTTTTTCTGGTCCAGACATACACATTTCTAGACTTCTTGCAAGTCATTATTGAAGATAATCATCTTTGTCAAATACACCAGGAACTACTTTGTATCCCATGTATATATTTACCGTTGAAACTTTCACTTGCAATAAAAGCCTGTTTAGCTTGCTTTAGAGTGAAATATGATCCATGCTCTTTGACAATATGTTTGTTAACAAAATCTATCATACTCTTTTTTTGTTTTTTTCAGTAAAAGGTTGGTTAGTTTCTTCAGTCTCATCCGGGAATATGAGTACAGGTCCACATACTGTGTCAATTTCCCCAATCTTGTGTTTCTTGAGGACAGTTATAAAACTATTATATTTGAAATTACGTGGTAGATTGATTGTTTCCATCATAGTTTCGTAGAACTCTATAGCAGATATTGAGGTCCCTTGTAATTCGCTTTTGATGTTGGAAATGTACTTGTGAACGAGTACAATAGGATCAATACAGCTCTCTTTCGCGTTTGTATCATCTTGTATCTTATCCACCATATCGTCAGAACCTTCTTCGTCTTTGATATGTGTCTCCACTACATCTGTGTCACTTATACACGTATCAGTATTGATCTCCTCTGCTTCAATGTCATTGTCGAATACATCGTATTGTAGCGGTATATCCGCGTAGTCTCCTTGAAGCATAATGACCACTTGTGATATGACTGTAATGATCGTACATATGTCTCCTTGGAAGTATTCTGTCCCGACATCTTTTCGTTGTATGATTGTGTTGTATTTTTTTAGTTGTTGCAAAATTTCCTTTTCTGCTTTGACTGCATCGTTTACTTTGGCTACCATATGTACATGGGATCCAACCGGGTATGCTGCCATTCTTTTGATAATTTGCGCACTTCTTCCTACTTTGTAGATAAATTCTCCTGTTTTTACAAATTCCCTCTCCTCGATGACATAGACATATTCTCCATCGAAGTTCATTGTTGTGTTTGTTGTTTGTTGTTTGTTTGTACGCTTCGATTTTTTAAAAATATATCTTTTAATGGCGGGTGTATTTTCATTGAACTCTTGACAAAATTCAATGAAAAAAGAAATTAGTAATACTATTGATTCCACCAACTCACATACAAACACTTCATGGCTGTCAACAAAGACGCTCTGAAAAGCGGTGCATCTTTGTCAATCACCGAATCTGTGTCGCCCATTCGCCGTAAAATCATGAGATGGGTGTGTCAATCGCTAAACGTGTGTCTCGTTCTTTTTTTGCAGCTCTTCTTATTCTTGTTTGTTCAGTACTCTGTTTGTCTAGGAACTCTTTGTTTTTTTCATAGTATTTTTCGTGTGTTATATTTCGTATGTATTGAGGCCAGTTTCAGCACACTTTCTCATAACTTGTTCCTTGTCATACGATGTTTTATGTGGGTCAAATAGAAGTGAGTCACATATGACCTGTAATATGTCGTTCTAATTGCGGCGTCTCATTGTCTTCCAGGTATGTTGTCAGTTTCTCTTTCAGTACCTTGTACTTGGTTTTCGTGACGGTACTGATTGCTTTCTTCTCGTTTGAAGCCTGCATGTTGATTGCACTAGCCATGATATAAATATAAAGCATTCATTTTTTAAGTGTTATTCATATTGGATATAATACGCCATATATTTAAAAGGTTGATTTCTTAATATATTCAATAAGCAATCGCGAATGTCTGTTACAACCCAAATTACACTTGCTTCAAGATTATTTGGATTCATCTTTTCCTGGGTGTCTTTTTGATGCCATGTAGTTCAAACAAGATACCAAAATATGCTCATAAAGATGGTCAATGGACTTCCGCTTCTGCGCGCGGGCAGCTATCCCAGAGTGTAATGATGTTGGCGCTCTCCTCCTTTTGAACAAAGATTTGATTGTCATAGATGTTGATGAAGAAGAAATGGGTTGATAAGGTGGAAATTCAGTTCCCCATGTTGCTTGATACTGTTTCGTGCAAGACCAAGAAAGGGAAGCATTATTATGTGAAAATGGACACCAGAGTGTGATGACGTTGGTATAATTGATTCTATATCGTAAAATGAAAGCTATTGATGACAATGGAAATATGAATGACTGTTCCAATAGACATCAAGACTATTACACGGACAGGAAACTAAGAGTGTTGATTGCCATTCCACCATCGCCTAATAAAGTATGACATTGGGGAAAGAGTTGGGTTTATACGAACCTATTTCCCATGCGGCCGAACTGTTTTTGTCATATTACAAATACAGTCTCTCTGACCACACACCACGTAATACAATTCGCAAAAACTCGAAACGCGATGGTGGTTGTCATTTTGCATCATTTGTTGACGACGATGAAGTAAGTGCATTGGTCAATATATTAAGTACAGAACGAGCTGATAAACTATGATGATTGGATGCGAGTTGGTTGGTGTCTCCATAATATTGACTCTAGTGATGCGTGTCTTTCTAAATGGAAATCGTTTAGTCGTAAATGTGCAAACAAGTATGACGAATCTGTATGTGACGCGCTTTTGGTTCAAGATGTCAAATGTCGGATTAGGGATTGGTTCACTTCATATGTGGGCGGAAATATGGACAATGCATATGAATACAATGTTGTTATGAATAAACGTTTTTTCAATGAAATCTTAGAGTACAATGGATCGCACCATGCAATGGCTCTTTTAGCTAAGAAGTTATTAAAAGGTGGTTTATGTTTTGTGCAAACGCATACCACAAACTTTTGGTATAATTTCGATGGTACGCTTTGGAAACAAGACGTTGGAGGTTTACACGCCAGAGGAGAGTTATCAGAATCTGTCCGCCGTCATTTTTTGTTAGCTGAAAGCAAGCTCAAGTCACAATTGACAATTGATGATTTACAATCCGATACGTCTAAAACGTCATCTGCCGACAGCATCCAGCAAAAATGTGATAAGATTGGAAGGTTTGCGATGCAACTTCAAAATGGTCCTTTTAAAGACCATGTTTGAAAGATAATGAACTTGCGTATGCAGCATGTTGGTTTTGTCGATTTACTAGACACAAACAAGAATTTCTCATTGCGTTTCAAAAAATGGTGTATGGGAATTGAAAGAGGGGTGTTTTTAGATCAGCTTCACCTGAAGATTACGTGTCTATGAATGTAGGATTCGACTATTGCGCTGAGAAAGACCGAGAGCATCTATGAGCAAGTAAAAATGTATTGGAAAACGCTACACCCTAATGAAGATCAGCGAAATTACATAGGTGAAGACATTTGCTCGTCAGTTACAGGTGATGTTGGTCAGAACTTATTCCACGTACATGCAGGGGCATATGGGGGTGCCGGTAACGGTTAAAACGACGTTCTTCGAAATTCTGGAAATGTGTTCTCGGAGACTATGCAAGAAAATTTCGGTGTGGAAATGCTGACTGCAAAACAGAGGATTGATCCTGGAAAGCCGATGCCCGAATTTCAGTATTGGAAAGGTGCTCGTATCCTATATTGTACAGAACCCAATCACGATGATATCATAAATACCGGGGATCATGAAAGACCTTACTTGGTGGCGAGGAGATTCAGTTTAGGATGTTATATTCTAATGATATTATCAAGTTCAAACCGCAGTTCAATATATATCGATTTTGTGTAATGATTCACCAAAGGTTGATGGGTCTGATTCTGGTATTAAGCGAAGAATCAGAAAGATAGATTACATGTCCCAGTTTGTCACAAAAGATATGGTTGACGAGTCTAAGAACTTGTATTTGCGTGACGATACGTTCATAGGGCGTTATGAGGAATGATCCATGTGTGCGGATGGAGTTCCTCCGATACTTGCTAGACAATTATGAACATGAATATCAATTTGAGATGCCTTATATAGTGAAATCCAATAGTTTTGATGTATATCGAAGAGAATGACAATGTGTTTAAGTTTTACAAGCGAGTACATTGTGTGAAAGATGTAACGGCTTTTTTTACATTGAAAGAAGCAAAAGATGCGTTCAAAGGCAGCGAATACTTCAATGGTAAAATACTGACGTTGAAGAATGATTTGCAGAAAGTGCTAAAATGTGTTTGTCTGGACCAGAAAGATGATAGGTAATAAAAACAAAAAAGAATGTCTTTATGGGGTTCAAGCTGGTTGCTCAGACTATATACGAAGACTACGATTAAATGCTCGGTTGTGGCCATGCATTTCATTCTGTTTTCATTCTAACCATTTATACCAAAGCTACTTCGTTTTTCAGAAGCTCTGTATATATGACATAGCTGTGTCATATGTGCTATCTCTATTTTAGTAAAACTACTAGTAGTTTTAGTATAATATAATAATATATAATGAAAGAACCGATATGTATTGGAAAAACTACACAATCACAATATACCAAAACATATTAAAAAATACTAAAGCTACCAAACGTACATAAAAATATTGACGTATGTATATAGTTGACAACTCAATTCGGAACATTTAGAATCCGCACGAAGACTAATACCGTTTATTTTTTGTAAACTATATATTCAAAAAACTACTTTGTATCCCATGTATACATTCTTCTCAGATTTCCTTCCAACCTTTTTCTGGTCCAGACATACACATTTCAAGACTTCTTGCAAGTCATTTTTCAATGACAATACTTTACCGTTGAAACTTTCACTTGCAATAAAAGCCTGTTTAGCTTGCTTTAGAGTGAAATATGATCCATGCTCTTTGACAATATGTTTGTTAACAAAATCTATCATACTCTTTTTTTGTTTTTTTCAGTAAAAGGTTGGTTAGTTTCTTCAGTCTCATCCGGGAATATGATCATAGGTCCACATACAGTGTCATTTTCCCCAATCTTGGGGTTTCTTGAGGACAGTTATAAAAAGACTATTGTATTTGAATGTACGTGGTAGATTGATTGTTTCCAGCATAGTTTCGTAGAACTCTATAGCAGATATTGAGGTCCCTTGTAATTCGCTTTTGATGTTGGAAATGTACTTGTGAACGAGTACAATAGGATCAATATAGCTCTCTTTCGCGTTTGTATCATCTTGTATCTTATCCACCATATCGTCAGAACCTTCTTCGTCTTTGATATGTGTCTCCACTACATCTGTGTCACTTATACACGTATCAGTATTGATATCCTCTGCTTCAATGTCATTAGTCGAATACATCGTCTTTGTAACGGTATATCGCGTATACTCACTCATTACACATCCCAGTCTCCTTGAAGCATAATGACCACTTGTGATAGATGACTTGTAATGATCGTTACATTATGTCTCCTTGGAAGTATTCTGTCCCGAACATCTTTTCGTTGTATGATTGTGTTGTATTTTTTTTAGTTGTTGCAAAATTTCCTTTTCTGTGCTTGACTGCATCGTTTACTTTTGGCTACCATATGTACATGGGACCCAAACCGCGTATGCTGCCATTCTTTTTGATTAATTTTTGCGCACTTCTTCCTACTTTGTAAGATAAATTCTCCGTGTTTACAAATTCCCTCTCCTCGCGGCTCGGATGACGATAAACATATTCTCACCGAAGTTTCATTGTTGAGTGTTTTTGTTTTGTTTGTACGCTTTCGATTTTTCAAAATATAAATTTCTTAATATTGCACATAGATTTTGGGAGCTGCTTACTTATGTATTGTCCTGCTGTTTAATCGCCATTGTTGATTCGTGGGTTTAATACGCCCTGATGGCATAACATATCGGCCCCACGCAAGGCAAAAATATTTACTGCGTCTTCAATGCATTGTGACCAGAAGCAATTCTTGGATTGCAAGATTTCAATCTTTGTGTGGATCATCCACCCTCCGGCGCTCACAAAAATTCTCTTGATGATGTATGAATGTCCCTTAGTGCAGCTAGAGCAACCCCAGACCATGTTTGTACTTTCACATCTGCACCCGAATCGGATGAGTTCTGAACTCCTTACACAATCCTTGCAAAACTGATCTTGTCGTTTACTCCAATGCAAATGTTTATTCTTTCGTGGTCTGCTGCATCTGATTGCTATCCAATGTTACACGATTCCCTTCCTTTATGGTATTACCTATAGTAATGTATTTCCTGTTGACCCCGCCGCGTAATTGCCTTATAACAAAAATGACTTGTTATAAGTTATCGATGGAATCAATTGGTATATTCGATGGATACATTAAATAAAATTAATCTAGTCTAGATTTATTTTGGTTGGTGACGGCCGATTTTTTTTTGACGCTGGCAATTTATTTGGTGGCTGACGGAGCGATTTACTCGAAATAATTCGTCGTAGTCTGGTTTGTTCATATGCTCCCTAAGCTGGTTCCTTGGTAGTCTGATATTTTTGACTCTCAAAATTTGAGTTTAATGTCTTGTCTGTCTCATTATTTTAAGGCCATATGTTGATTATGCACTTCCAAATTTCATTTTAAATACATTGCATACGCGACATATCTTATCTCTAGGAGTTCCTTGCCGTAGACCTTCGTAAATTTTGCCCTCTTCTATCTGTAGTTACTTTAATTTTTTTTCTTAATGATATTTCAGATTTTTTCTTTAATTTTCTTGGTAAATGGTAACGCCATGGGCAATTTATTTTTGTGCAGTAATAAGATCGCGAATAGATCCAATTTTTTTCTAAAATTTTCTGATGGAAGTTGTCTTTGTTGTCTTGGAGACATGGTAATTATACATATAAATATAATAATTTTGTGTTAAAAAAGTCGCGATCGCGAGTATTTTTAACACATACAATTATGACTTTTTGGGGACTCTGTAATTCACGTAACATAATTTCCCTAGTCTTAAGTCAGTCGATCTTCAAATCTGATTGTAGATTTGTTTCGGTAAAAAAAATAATATAGTGTTGTCGAGTATTTCATGTATTGTAATTGTTTTGTATTTTTGATAAACGGGCCCCATATTACAAGTGTCGTCGAGGACAAAGTCTCGTTATTGTCTTAACTGTGAACGTTAAACAGTTACTGCGTTCTATTGATAATGATAGCGCAACAATTGTTTTCCTCCTGACTTGCCTTATTAGAATTCTGGTGTGTAGAAAGAAGTGTGCTTTTCAAGGGCATGAGTGTGTTCTTTTTCTTTTATGACGTACTAGTACCTAATTTCGAAACATTCTGCCGTGGACACCACCCTTTGTGTGTGTTCTGACTTCACCAAAATCCTTAGCAAATTTACCTAATATCTCTTTTACCTCCTAGTCAACCATCCTGTGGTATTTAAATTCTATGACCAATTGTCACGAGTAGTTTCGTGCTTGCATCCTGAGATTCTTTGTTATTTAAATGTGAAAGGTTCATCCTGGAGTTCTTTTGGATTAATAAGTGCATTGATCGTGGTATTCATAATGAGTACAAAAGACTTGTACGTTAGGATGAATGATTTATATAACATTTGAAGGACCGATGTGTGGTTTATAAAAAAATGGCTTATCGTTGAAGACTATGGTCTTCATCAGATGTATAAGAAGAATAGTCGACACCCCTATGTATTCTTATGAGAGGATCCGCCAAACCCGTTATTGAGTACCGTCTCCTGTCTAATTGTAACGCGTGAGTTGTAGTAAAACATGTATTTAGCCCATATATCATGTTTGGCGAGCATTATTAGTGTTGTTGTCAACAATTGTCACCTGAATGGTGTGCATAAGTACTCCTTGTACTGATTACTATGAGGTCAGGGGCATACTTGTTAATTCCAGTGTCTTTGTTGGTCGAAAGGTTGTATTGATGGGTAAGAATCTTTTGCCGAATCTACAAATAGTGTTTCTCGTGATTAGACTCAGAATGAGTTGAATCGGGCAATTGATTCTTAACTTATATATACTGATGGGAGAACATTGTTCAAATGGTGTATCATGTAGAGAATTTGTATTGGCTGTTCGTGTGAATGAATAGAGTTATATCTGTATTACGTAACTACCCATTCTCGAGCCCTGTATCTCCCCCCCCCACCGGGACGGCACGCGGAAGGTGGTGTGGCGGGAAGAATGACGTGAACTCGATTATAGTTTACTGTGTCGAACTCCCTATATATTGTTCTTTCGAGTCTTGAAGAATTCTTTAACTCTGAAACATAGAGCAGAAGAATGCTGTGCGATTCTGTGTCTGTATGTACATCGGTATCTTTTCGTGTTGTTTTGATGCGTCTTCCTGGAACAGGAAAGACTTCTGGGTCAAATTGCATAGAGTATATAGCAAAAGAGGGAGATGATATCCTATTGAGATGGCCTCGCCTACTTGGCGCAAGAGTGCTATTTAAGATTGGTAGGAACGCCCAAAACAATCCCACGCGTCTCTTGTTGTCCTTCAGTTCGATGGCAACCGGTTTCAAATTATTGCGTGGGGAGGAATAGATCCTCTTGAGCTTCTCAATCATATTGGACGACGGTGTCTATGGTTGATATAGATTTGTTTCTTAATTAAGTTTTTCATCAAGGCCTGTCCCTCTGAGTGGATATGATGTGTTTTGATTAGGTGAATAATTAACCAGATTACTTTAGTGTGAAGTTATTGGTCTTGATATTGTATGGGATCTCTTGATTCGCGATCTTGGCTTCTATTCCTCACGTCCACCTGACTCATTGTATCGCAGGGACCTGGTAAGTTTTATTCCCGTTATAGCTAAAGAAGAAGGTTTTGTTGATGTGTGTATTTGACTTGATTGTCGATTTGAAATGAATGATTTCTGTCAAATTCACCCACTCCGACTGATCCAGAAAGCTGATATCCGGCAAGGCACGTATTGAGATTTTTACCCGTTAGCTAATAAAAATAAGTGTAAGACTAAGATAATGGCTCCTTAATAAACAGTGTTGGTTGATTATGTTGATGCTGATACTTCCATTGGATGAATGGAGTTATAGATACCTAGTGATCCTGTGTTTTTTCGGGAGCGGTAGAGGATTATCATGTGTGATTTTCAAATCATGTATTCAAGAAGAATTTCGACTGCTGGTCTGTTAGTAGGATATTGATAAAAAGGGTCAATGTTGAATGGCGAGTTGGTCCGTTTTTGGTGTGCTATAGAGATGATGAGTATTGGTGGAGATAGATAGAGAAGATTTGCATAAACTAAGAATTAGATCCTTCTTACGCTCTGACAGATATTAAAGTACGGCTTTATTGTGATAACTATCCATTAAAGTCCCAGGGTGATGAGTACGATAATGTCTTGCTTTGGGTTGTAAAGTCTCCTTATATAATGTTTGATAAGAACTTAATTGTATACCGCTATAACTCGAGCAAAAGACCCTATTTGACACTAATGAGGCTACCTCTGTGTATCTAAAAAAGTTGATGTAATGATGTTCTTTGTTCGTTATGACCATTTGGAATCCACTAATCCGTTTGGAAGTCCCAGTAGTTATTTGGGATATGTATGTGCATGTATCGTTGATTTGACAAAAGAAACCATTTGTATCATACAAGATATAGTGAAGAATCTATTCAATTGTATACTCAAGTATAGGAAGAATCTTCATGAAGAACAAAAAACAAAACCAAAACAAACAGTTTTTTTTTATTTACGGAATTATACACAACAATCTCAAAACAGAAGCCAAAGAGGAAAGAGAGATAGTTTTTGCAGCGTACTCGTCAAACACATCGCTTGGAAGGAATAAAAGAAAAATATAGTACTCGAAAAAAAAAAGAAATGAACTAAAATCAATTAAATCTCAAGTATGATTCCCCATCCTTTAGTGATATCACTACTAATAATGTATACTATTGAAAGGCATATTTTTTGTCTTGACCCATGGTTACATATTTGTGAACGTCTTTTTGCGTTTTTTTTAGTCTAGAATTGTATATTAAAATATAGTTCGCATTTAGTATCAAAGGTCTTGACCCGAGTCATAGATCTTCTGCGTCACATTCAGCTTCAAGACATAATGGAAGTTGCCTAGAAGCTTTACTGTATGAACCTAGAAGCTTCTACATCATAACCTAGAACAGCCTTTATTTTTTAGTGTCAAAGTCTTGACCCGAGTCATACCTCTTGAGTCACATTCAGCTTCCAAAACATAATAAGCTTGAGAAGCTACTTGTATGTAAACCTAGAACAGCCATTATTTAGTGTTGTCAAAGTCTTTACCCGAGTCATAAACTCTGGCCACCCCCTCATTCAGCGTCAAAGAATTAATGAAGCTGTTCTATGAAGCTACTGTACTGTAACCTGAACAGCCTATTTTAGTGTACAAAGCTTTTACCCAAAGATCATAACCTTCTGGTTCACATTCGAGCTTCAATGGAACATAATTGAGTTGCCAAAAAGTTAAACTGCATGTAACCTAAAAGCTTACTTGCATGTGACCTAAAAAGCGCTGCAAGCAGATGGTAAGCACTTGATATACAAACCTGATCTATCCGAACCAATCCCTATTTGATACGCGTGAAAGTGTTACCATTCTGGTACTCGTGTACCCCGA